>JANHFT010039837.1:0-12449 GCA_032467955.1 Pseudoxenodon macrops | reverse complement strand
GCTTGAGCAGGGCATTGGACTATAAGACCTCCAAGGTCCCTGCCAACTTTGCTATTCTTGCATTCTGTTATTTCAATTCCAGAAGAAAGCCAGAACTGCTTTTTTGAGATTGGCTTTGATAGAATAGAATAGAATAGAATAGAATAGAATGGAATGGAATGGAATAGAATAGAATAGAATACTTTATTGGCCAAGTGTGATTGGACACACAAGTAATTTGTCTTTGGTGCCTGTGCTCTCAGTGTACATAAAAGGACAAGGTACATTTGTCAAGAATTATCAGTTACAACACGTAATGTTAGTCATAGGGTACACATACGCAATCAGGAAACAATATCAATAAAAGTTGTAAGACACATGCAACAAGTTACAGTCCTCTGATGACAGAATCTTGCAGGACTGATTGTGCTGCACTGCCTCCCCTTCTTACATTCCAGTGAATTAAGGAGGTCTCTGCCTGAGCCACTTCCAAATGTTCTCACTGTTGACTTACAAATGTTTCATACCATTTTGCCTTGAGAATCATATTTCCACATGTACAATTCCTGCGAGGTGTCCTGCAGATGGCGCTATAATCTCTCTCCATCCAAGACTGGATCAATTTAGACAGAATCACCGAGTAGCTATCAGCAGGATATACCCAACACATTGTCCTTGATTTTCCTTCTATTTTTATTTAGCCCCTCCCTGAATCCAAGTGTGTGGAGAGCTGCCATCCAGGATTCATCAAGTTGCCTCGGGAAGGGGAGCCCACTTGCTGCTACGACTGTGTTCCTTGTGGGGAAGGGACCATCTCAACTCAGGAAGGTGCATATTGACATATTAATAGTATGCAATTCATTTACGAAAGAGATTCAAATGGTGGAAAGGATAGACAGAAGGAAAAAAGGCTAACACTGCAGGAATTGGATAAAGCTCTCTTTTCTCATCTCTTTTATTGCAGATGCAAAAATGTGCACCAAATGTTCAGAGAACAAGCATCCAAATGAGAAACGAGATCAGTGCATCCCCAAAGTCATAACCTTCCTATCTTACAGAGGACTTCTAGGGATGATCCTGGCTTCCTTTGCCTTGGTCTTGTCTTTAGCCACTATGCTTGTCTTAGCAATCTTTATAAAACACCTGGAAACTCCGCTAGTCAAGGCCAACAACCGAGACCTCTCTTACATCCTCCTCATTTCCCTGTTGTTCTCCTTCTTGACCTCTCTCCTCTTCATTGGCCAGCCAAGGAAAATCACTTGTCTTTTCCGTCAAACTGTTTTCAGCATCGTCTTCTCAACTGCTGTCTCCTCAGTCTTGGCTAAGACAGTCACAGTAGTGTTGGCCTTTCTAGCCACAAAGCCAGGCAATACCATGAGGAAGTGGTTGGGAAAGACTTTGGCCAACTCCCTTGTTGTTTCTTGTTCTGGGATCCAAACTCTCATTTGCTCCATCTGGCTAGGAGTCTCTCCCCCATTCCCTGACTCTGACTTCCACTCCCAGCCTGGAGAGATCATCCTGCAATGCAACGAAGGGTCTGTTGTCATGTTCTATGGAGCCCTGGGCTACATGGGCTTCCTTGCCGGCATCTGCTTCATAGTGGCTTTCCAGGCCAGGAATCTCCCTGGGGCCTTTAATGAAGCCAAGTTGATCACTTTCAGCATGCTGATTTTCTGCAGTGTCTGGGTGTCCTTCCTGCCCACCTACCTGAGCACCAAAGGGAAATACATGGTGGCTGTGCAGATCTTCTCCATCTTAGCCTCCAGTACTGGCCTGCTAGGCTGCATCTTCATCCCCAAGTGTTATATTATTATCCTTAGGCCAGATCTCAACACGAAGGAGCAGCTCATATTAAAAGTAGAATAAGAACATAGGAATGTCTTTTCTGTATGTTAAGATGATAAGTTAGGACCCCTTGTGACAAAAACATTTTATTTTGTATTTTATACTTTAAATTTTTCATCTTAATCTTTTTTCCTACTACTCCATATTAGGTTTGGGGGATGGTGATAAAACTGCAATAAAGGCTGAACAATTCTCTTCCAAAATGAGTTTTTAATAGTACAAAAATAGACCAGAAATTATATTACTCTTTTACAATGACTTTTGGTTTCCTAAGGATTATGCTTGTTTTTGCTTAATCTTTTCCTTGTACTTTATTTGCAATTCAATAATCTCTTTACACCTTACAGCTTCTAACACTAAAATGTAAAAAGGCATAATTATATTTAGGCTTTTTTCTGATCAGTAAAACTAAATGAAATTAAACAATGCAAATAAAATGTGTATGGTTTACACTGAGTTTGACATTTAATGGTTTGCCTTGCTGTTTCCCATTTAGAATTCATTAAGATTGGGGCAGGCTGGAAACATTGTTAGTGAATCCAGAAACATTCCCTGTTTGCAGAGAAGTCGCTGCCTCTCTGAGGCTGAGAAATGATTGATGGCGCTCCACATTTGACCAGACACTGAGACAGGAATTTTCATTCTCTCTCCAAGTAGAGAGAGAAAAAAACATTTAAGTTAAGTCTAATTTAAGCAGTGGTGGGTTTCTACCAGCTTTCCCTGGTAGCCGTGGTGGCAGGCTCCACCCACCCACCTGGACATCATCACTTTAGATCTTGGCATGCACAGTAGGTTCTGCACATGCATAGAAGCACCGCACATGTACATTCACAGTTCCGAACCGGTAGCAAAGGTAAGTGAAACCTACCACTGAGTTTAAGATGTAAAATATCTTCCTGATTTGTTCAAATAAGTTCTCTGCTTGATCAAACAGCAAAAATTACCTAATTTTTGATTGATTCTTGTCAGCTTTTCCACAAGGACAACATATTCAGTTGTGCTTAATAGCAATGAGCAAGTTTTATTTTTCCCCCAATTCTGCAAACTTGATTGGTATCTGAATTACAAGAGTAGTTGATGTTTTGTGTTTGGTTGTGTTTCACCCGACTTCAGATGGAATTTTGTCTTTGCAATAGTGGTAATATCTCTAATGTAAGATGCACCTGATAACTTTAAGTAATTTTTGTCTCTTTTTATTGTATATCACTGTTTTTTTTTAATCTTTTATTTTATTTTCTAAATATAAATCTAACTAAATATGAAATTGTAACTCAAGTTGTCCTGAGTGATTTTTCTTAGTGGTTTCTACTACCAAAGTGCAAAATTCACAAAAGTGTATCCTCTTGTCCTCGCTTCCTCAGTTAATATCAGATAAATCTTTCTTTGGCAAAGTGCATAATGGTCCTGCCTTCTTAATCCATTAACCTCAGATAGTACTTCTATAAGTAAAAATCTGCAGTTAAAGATAGTAATAATAATGTTAATGTCTTTTTTATTTTAAATATTTGACTGTCCACATTACAGTTGTAACCAGTTGCACTTGAATCTATTTCTGTCCTGAATGTTTTTGGAGATTCTCCATTCTCAAGGTCATGGTTGTCCCAAAAATGCTTTTCCAAAAGGCAAGTGGACTTCCTTAGTCCTGAAGCTACATGGAAGAAAGTTGAGTTCTTTGCCTCCTGGGTATTTCAATCAAACTGTTCCAAATATTCTATAGCTAATATTTTATGTATTTATTTATTTCTTTTCTATTTCAATTTATCATAGGTTCTTTTAAGTAAAGCTTTCTCCTTTCTAGGACATCTCAGTTTTTCTATTAAATAAAAAAAGCTTGGAAAAATCCCAGGTTCCTTCCTTTCCTGCTTCTGTTCCATCTTCGTCTTTACTTTAGACTGGGCTCTAATAGTTTCTCTCAATCTGTTAACCTCCTTCCTAAATCCTTTTCTCTGAGTCCAACTTTCAGAAAGTGCAAATTCTATTCCAATTACTAGGTTACATTTTAAGTTAGGGATAACTCCATCGTCCATTATCTTTTCTTTTTCCTGTGCCTCTAATTTGGCTGTGACCAATGCAACCACCTCAGTCTGTCCAAACATACTGGTAACATATATTTTTACAAAATGATGCTGTACCAATGTTCATCTACTGCCAGCAGCTACTAAGTCTCTCAAAGTCACTCCGTTAACTTTTGCTGACATTATATTTATTTTCCACAGAGACCATTGCACTACTGCAGCCATTTCCCTTTTCCTCTGGTTTTTACAGTCTTTGGACAAATGGTTGCTTTTCCCACAGTTGCATTTTTCCTTCCTCCTTCTTTAAAAAAGGGAAAAAATAGATCCAGAAATTACAGACCTACCAACCTGACCTCAATAGCTGGGAAGATTCTGAAAAAGATAATCAAGGCACAAATTATCAAATTTCTAGAGGCAAACAAAGTCATAACCAAAAAACAATATGGGTTTGTCAAAAACATATCATGCCAGACAAATATTGTATTATTTGACAAAGAGTCTAAATTAGTGGACCAGAGGAATGCTGTGGATATAATTTACTTGGACTTCAGTAAGGCATTTGATAAACTAGACCATAACCTACTACTTGATAAGATAGAAAAATGTGAACTACACAGCATCACCACCAGTTCAGCAGTGGGTTGCTGCCAGATCGCTCCTAATTGGTGATCCGTTAGCACCAGCAGTGGGAAGCTTCACCCACCCATGCTGGGATGCTCTGTGCATGCGCAGAAGCACTGTACCTGGTGGGGGCGTGCACAAATCCTGATGGGCATGCATGCATAAAGGCCTTGAGCCCTTCACTTTGTACTTTCACTCCAGAGCCCTGGGCAGTGGAGGCAGTGATGGGATTCAGCTGGTTTGGGAAAACCGGTAGCTAATTTTTTGTGCATTTCGATGAACCAGTTGACTCTCACCACACCCGACCCCACTCCTCCCCTCACAGACACTCCTTGCCTTGTAAGCACATGAGTGGCTAATTCATGGCTGAGACAGTTCCTCCGCAAGCCTCCACCTCATCTGAGACATGATTTCCTCCCCCTCCTTTCTTGTTTCATCCTCCCAATATCATCTGCTCTGAGGTGAAGATTCAAGTGAGCCACTCCAGATTGAATTCTTGGCAAGTCACAAGGTCAGGAAGAGGAGATAGGGTGTTGGTGTTGGTGGTAGTGATGACATTGTGGTTTTATGGAACAAGAAGTACAAGCAGCCAGGTAGGCGATGGTGCCACTTTCTTCATCCCTGGCAGCATGTCCCCTCCCCCCCATCTGCCCCCCATGCCTGAGAATCTGAATGATCCATTTCAACTGAGGAGGGAAAGTGAATGTGCCATCTGAGGAGCAGTGCTGGGTCCTCATCCCTCAGCTCCAGCTGCAGAGCTTGCAATGCAGGGCTGCAGGGTACAGCTGCCATGCGAGAAGAAACTGCACACTTTGGCTTCCCATTTCCTTTTTTTCCTCCCCACTTCCTCTCATGGATGTGCTTCTCCCAGGATTTTCTCCCCACAACTGGCACTCACCCGAGCCTGCCACCACTCTTGAGGGTACCCACACTGCAGTAATGCCAAAGTGTGCCTGCATGGGGAGCCCTCCTGAGTCCGAACTGGCTGCTGACTCCAGATCACTGTGTACTTGTTAATTGAAGCTCTCCAGCCTTTTTGACACAGTCCTTTCTCTCCTCCCCCAGTGGCTCCAGCCTGAGGAGAATCGTGGTAGCCTGGCAAGCATAGTACAGGCTGGTCTCATTCTTGTCTCTGCCAGGTGTGTGATTCTTCGCTGCTCACTTTGACTCAGAGTCGCTCACCCCTTAGGTTTTGCTTGTGCTGGGAAAGGGGAAGACGTCTTGTGTCATGTAATGGTGGTTGAGGGAAGGGGCTCTCCTCCTGCAGGGCCAGCCATCAAAGGAAGTGTCATTCCTCCCCCCTGAGAGATCAGTCGAGCGAGCAGCCACGAGGCAAGGCGAAGTTAAAATTGCAAGTATCTCCAGATATTTTGCTGATAAACTGATTCACACACAGAGTCCCTCCCTGTTCATAACATTAATATTATTTAATAAATAATATTAATATAATAAATAATATTATTGTAACATTAGTGTTTCCCAAACTTGGCAACTTTAAGCTGTGTCGATTTCAGCTCCCAGAATCCCCCAATCAGCATAGTAGGGAGAATTCTGGGAGCTGAAGTCCACATAGCTCAAAGTGGCCAAGCTTGAGAAAAGCTGCTCAAGAAAGCATCAGCTCTATCTGTCTCTCTGGATTGGGAATAACAAGCCATCTCAGATAAGTCACATGACCACCTAGTTGGCCACACCCAGTGAGTGGCATCAAGCTTGCCACTCCCACCCAATCAGGTTAGAATTAGTCATATGGATAAGAGCAGCCATTCATCTCTTAACAAAGGCAGCCAAATCCATCACAAAGTAGAATCAATTATATCCATATTGACGGTTGACATTTCAAACTCATGCTAAAATTCACTCTTGAGACTGGAATGCATCAAGGAAGTTTCTAAGAGATTTGGGAGAAAGTTCTCCTGTCTCACTCCTTGGTTCGTTTTCAGAATTTTACTCCATTTGTGACTCCTCCCATTGAGCACCTGCCTGTGGAGTTTAGAGAGGAGATGTCTCTTTTTGTTGCAATTATCCAAATCATAGTGATTTACTTCTTCTCTTGGTGCTAAATCTCAAACGACATCTTGGATTGCTTTCAGTCATCACACAAACACAGCCATAACATGCTTCTACTTTGATATCATATCAAAGCTTTGTTGGCTAATATCGTTACACTGGAAAATCAAGGGGGTGTAAATGGCTCTGGAGAAAGAAAAAAAGAATCTTGAAGGCTTTTAAGACAGGCAGAGGTTGCAAATGTAAAGGCTTGGCTGGATTCTGTCTGGTTTGGTTCTTTTACCTCTTCATATCACTGTGTCTTCAAAGGAAGGCTGAAGCCATCAGGAGGATAAGTCATGTTGCTGCTTCTGCTGTTTCTTCTGCTTCTGCTGCCACAGGAATTTCTGGCAAATCTCACAGCCAAATGCATTCTGACTCTGAAGAGGGATGAGCTGCACCCACAGAACGATTACAAGCCAGGAGACTTTCTTATTGGTGGCATTGTCTCTGCAACGAGGGTTATGCTTTTACCGTTAAGCTTCAACAAATCTCCTTTAACACAAATTTCTCAGTATGTCAAATTTCCTGCACATAATTAGAGCCTCTCCATTCCACCCTAAGTTCTAAAGTTTCAGCTGCCTCTCTTACAATGAATGATCTCATTGATCTAATAGTTTTTCTCTCTTTCTGTCTCATTTCATCCTTGGTTCACCCATTTCAGCTAATGTATCTGATTTGAAATTCTTAAATAAATAATCAGTAGAGACCTTCTATTTTCCTTAACTTTGAAGAAGAAGCACCTGCTTTTCTTAACATCCTCTTAGCAGAGTAGGACTGTGGATGGACAAGAGAGGATGGTTCTTCTCTTCTACACTCCCATGCCCAATAAGGTCATCAGCATGGGTAGAAAAATGCAGCAATGCTGACTTTTTTCTGCAGTAAAAATGAGATAACCTCAATTTGATTCTGTACCACCAATTAAAAGAATGGATCCCAGTCCAGAATTGACTTTTCTTAAATGCCTGAAGCTCATTTGAGTGTGTGCCATTGTGCCATCATTTTAATCAAACAATGAGTTAAATGTCAGCTACGTCTTTATTGTGGACAGATGGGACATATAAACACCTCCAGCAATTAAGCACTTACTACATTTGTTAACAGTCATTGTTGCTCATTTTATGTGTTGGTTGAGTCTCTCTGTCTGTATGTAGTCCTTTAATGATTCTATATTTCACGTAGAATAATAGGTCACACTTCCAATTATTAATTATTGGAGAAGATAAAAAAAAGGAAAGGGACAGAAAGAGATTGAAAGTCAGTCTAAAATCTTAATACAACAGCAAGATTAAGGACAATATGAAAAATAAACCAAAACTGAATTAGGTACAAATGATGAACATGTATTAACAAAAATGTATAAAATTTTAAGGATTTGAAACAGAAGATGAACAGATTAAATTTGCATGACTAAATTCACGATTAAATTTGGATATTAAATAGAGATGGAGAGAATTTGGGTAACTAGTATCTAGTTTGTAGGGCGGATTTATGAGAAAGCTCAAAAATTTTAGATACAAATTGACATCATAATGCAAAGAATGTGAAAAGCTAAAAATTGTGAAGAAACCAAAATACTTTTTATTGTAAATTCTGAACAACGAATTAGAAAGTATTCATAGTGGATGGGTTTTATATATTGTAACAGTAGCAATATTATTGTATGTGTAATGATAGAAGAATCATGGAATTCCCATAGTAAATGACTGGATTGTGAAAAATGTAGAATTTGCAGAAATGAAAAAGAAGGTTGAAAAGAAGGTTGAAAACCAGGTTTTTTCTTCTTTTTTAATTTCTTCCACCTTTCCTTCCTTTCTCTATTTCTTTCTTTCCTTTTTTCTTTTGATTAATATTTCATTTTCTGTAAATTCTTAATATATTATAAATTTAAAAAAGAATTAGGGAAAACTAATAAGCAGATTACTCCATACACAATATGCATTCACTATCCAAAAATGAAATAAAAATTGAAAGAATCCCAGATTTCCATTCAGATAGGAGAGTTATTTTTTGGAGATTTGAAAATGTCTCCAGACCTCTCAGCCTTAAAAATACAATTATTGAAAGGACAATTAAATAACACATCACTTCCATTGATTATGTTCATATTTTCAGGAAAACATCAAGAGAGTACTGGAAAATGCTGTCCTTCCTTTTTGCAATCCAAGCAATCAACCAGAATCCCAACATTTTGTTCAATGTTACCATGGGTTACAACATCTATGACAGTTATTTCAGAGCACAAATGACTTCAGAGGCTTTGCTGGATCTGCTTTCGATGGGGGAAGCCAATGTTCCCAACTACAGCTGTGGAAGACAGAGAAACCCAGTGGCTGTTCTTGAAGGAGCTGATACTGACATTTCTTTCCAGATTTCAACCATGTTGGGAACTTATAAAATCCCACAGGTGTGTCTTTGTTGTGAAGACCATTTTTGACATCAACTTACAGCCAGACATCTTCTGTTGTAAATGAAGAGCAAAGTTCAATTGTGGGAATTGCATGAAGTAAGCTGTCAAGGTTCCAACAGATGCCATAATTAACTCATGAGTCTTGAGCCAAGTTTCAAAAGAAATCCAGTTATTTATAAGGAGCAGCATGTCGGCATCTACTCAAGTGAGGTCAACTCTGCTGCACGTAATTAACAGCTCAACTTTGACCCTGCTTCCCCCTTCCTCTCAGTCTGTGTCATAAATCACATTCTCCAATGAGGCACTCCTGTGGGCAGTAGAAGACATGTCTCACAAGCCAGCTTTGGTAATCTGAGATCCAACCTTGGAAGAAGGTATGTGTGGAATGTGTTCCCCTCTTGCTGCCCATGGCAAGTCGAGAGCAGAATAGAAATGCTTTGTGAGTTGACATAAGGATGAAAGGTCTATCAAATGGAAGAGAAGGCTCTGAGCACACAATCCTCTCTCTAGCATATTCATAACCATAACCATCTCTGCTGGCTATTTGCAACAGTCAAATGCTGCACTGAAGTGAGAAGTGAGGCAATGTAAGAGCAGAATGACCAGAGACTCCCTACAAAAGGTTATTCATTGCAAGGAATTGAACAATTCCTCCATTAGGGCTAGATTTTGTTTTTATGGTCTCAAAAGAAAAATAAAGTTAACAGGGTTTGTTTTTTCCTTTTCAGATCAGTCATGGTTTTGATTCCCAGGTTCTGAGTTATGACAATCCATTCTTCTACCCAATGCTCCCTGCTGAAGGAGTCCAGTACCCAGGGATGGTGAAGCTGATTCTCCATTTCAGGTGGACCTTGGTGGGTCTCCTTGCTCCAGACACTGAGAATGGACAAAGGTTCATGAGGACGTTGACCTCCATGCTGATCAGGAATGGCATTTGCCCAGTTTTATCACAAACGTTTTCTCCAGCTTCTTGGCAAGTGTACATAGACTGGGATTTATACCTCAACTGGAGAAAGGCGAAAGTCTTTATTTATGGTGCAGACTTGACTACATTAAATGCGGGGGTTATACTTTTGCATCAGATATTTGAAAGGATTACTGAACCTCCTAGAGGGAAAGTCCTGATTGCCACAATCCGCTGGGACTTCACTATTTATTTGGGGGGGGAAAGCCTTCCTGTTCAATATATCCATAGCATATTTTCTTTTCCTATGAAGAAAAATCAAATTGCAAAGTTTGATGGGCATTTGAAGTTTCATTCTTTTATGAGACACTTTGCAGAGGCCTCCTTCCTGTGTTCCTACACCAGCGATGCCTTTTCAGTGAAAGCCTGGAGACGGTGCAGGCAGAGAGAAGAATTGGAGGCCCTGAGGAATGAGGAGATGGATAAAATCCTGTCTCAGGACAATTATTTCATTTACAATACAATTTGGGCTGTGGCACGGGCCTTAAATACAGCTTATTTATCCAGATCCAGGAGGACATTTAAAGGTGGTAAAAACTTGAAAACTCCCATGCTGAAGGCCTGGCAGGTACTTATTTTCTATTGTTAAATCAATGTTACAATTGTAAAAATTGTGTAATCTTTATGTACACTGACAGCACATGCATCAAGACAAATTCCTTGTGTGTCCAATCACACTTGGCCAATAAAGAATTCCATTCCATTCCATTCATTCCATTCATTCCATTCCATTCATTCCATTCCATTCCATTCTATTCTATTCTATTCAGGGGTGGGATCTGGATATTTTTGCTGCCGGTTTGCCGAGGGTCGCACTGCGTGTGTGCATATGAAGTGCGTGCACACACTGCAATCAAAAACTAGCTTCTGTGCATGCATACAAGCATCCCTAGAGAAACTGACGGGATCGGCTCCATGACATCATCACCAAGATACTACCGGTTCTATAGAACTGGATAGAACTGGTAGGAACCTACCTCTGATTCTGTTCTATTTTAACTATTCTGACTATTCTGAATTCTAATTTTGCTTTCTTTTCTGCAATTCATTTCACCCTGCTAATTTCTTTTCCAATTTCTTTTTACAAGCTTCTAAGTAAAAAAAAATCCTCTACCTCTTTCTTCTTTGACTTTTTTTGTTGTTCTTACAAGCGGGGCCATTACTATTTCGCGCACAGCCCAAAAATTTGTGCTATGTATATTAAGTTATCTAACACCTCTGACCCTCTCACTTCCTGAGCTGCCCTTCTGCTCCAGGACAGCCTTTACCCAAAGTGGGTTTCATTCTTTGGCTAAGAATCCCTTCGATTTTCCTTTCCTGGCTCAAAACTCTCAGTAGAATCACAGATAACAAAATATTTCATCAAGCAGCAGCATATGAGAAAGCCTCTTAGGGCCAAGAAGCTAAGCAGGCTAAAGACAGGTGAGAAGATTAAGGATTGACCTGAGGAAAAATCTACAAGCAGAAAGAGTGAAGAATGTTCTGTAAAATATTTCATAAATATTCCATAAAATTGCAAGGATATGACCTAAACTGCAGTGGTGAAATCCATTTTTTTTACTACTGGTTCTGTGGGCATGGTGTGGCTTGGTGGGCATGGCAGGGGAAGAATATTGCAAAATCCCCATTCCCTCCCCACTTCAGGGGAAAGATGTTGCAAAATCTCCATTCCCACCCGACTCTGGGGCCAGCCAGAGGTGGTATTTGCCGGTTCTCCGAACTACTCAAAATTTCTGCTACCGGTTTTCTGAACTACTCAAAATTTCTGCTACCGGTTCTCCAGAACCTGAAAGAACCTGCTGGATTTCACCCCTGCTTAACTGGTAGGAGAGATCATCTTTCACATTGAAGAGCTGGGGTCTTTTCTCCATGCCAAGTGACCCATGCTCACCTCATTGCAGAGTTTCATAAGCACAACCTACTAGTAGAGCAAAGGCCCCACAGTCATCCTCAAAGTGAGCAAAGATTTTTCTCTACATATCTGCCCATTGATCTGTACACCAGTTGTTCATAGCATTGTTTCTGTGTGGGGCATCTGATTTCATTTTTACCTCACTGGCATAATTCCTTCAGTGTTATTGTGCACAACGTCCATTTTCTTTTGGGATTTAATTTTGGACCTCATTACCAAACTCTGTAGTGACAACCCTGAATGGAAGAGATGAAGGATAGTGATCAGTCTCATTTGAGACAATGATGAAACTGCATACAGACGGGAGGTTGAATAACTAGCCTTGTGGTGCGACTGGAACAATCTGGAACTGAACACACTCAAATCTGTAGAAATGGTGGTAGACTTTAGGAGAAACCTTCCCATAATTCCACCTCTTACAATACTAGACAACACAGTATCAACAGTCGAGACCTTCAAATTTCAGTAAAAAATAACATTAAAAAATGTCATAAAAAAGCACAACAAAGAATGTTCTTTCTGCTGCTGATCCAGTTCTACAGAGGAATTATTGAGTCTGTCATCTGCACCTCCATAACTGTATGGTTTGGTTCTGCAACCCAACAAGACAGATTCAGACTTCAGAGAATAATCAGAACTGCAGAAAAAATAATTGCT
>JANHFT010039816.1:0-12451 GCA_032467955.1 Pseudoxenodon macrops | reverse complement strand
GGTTGAAGCTGAAGTAGTCGTTGACAGGTAGGATGTTGTAGCAGACAATTTTGTGTACTATGCTTAGGTCAGACCGTAGGTATTTCAAGGTTGTCCAAGCCCAAAATTTCAAGCCTGGTGACATAAGGTATTCTATTGTGAGCAGAGGAGTGGAGTACTCGTATCGTGAAATACAGTACCTCTGGACCCGTTCGATTGTATTAATGTCTGATATACAGTGTAGATTCCAGGCAGATGAGCTATATTCGAGGATTGGTCTGGTAAAGGTTTTGTATGCCCTAGTTAGCAGTAAGTGTTACTGGAGAAGAAGCTTCGCAAAATTAAATTAACAACGTTCAATGCCTTTTTCACAATGCTGTTACAGTGAGCTCTGTGGCTTAGATCGTTTGAGATGAGTACTCCTAGGTCTTTGACAGAGTGAGGGTCATCTATGAGGTCATATCCACCCAGCTTGTATTTGGTATTCTGATTTTTGTTGCCAATGTATAAGACAGAACATTTGCTAGTTGAGATTTGGAGTTGCCAATTGTTTGACCATTCTGACACATAGTCAAGGTCGCTTTTAGGGCAGCAGTATTGTCGGTGTTGTTAAATAGTTTTACGTCATCAGCAAAAAGGATGCAGCTGCTTGTAATATGATCACGAAGGTCATTTATGTAAAGCAGGAAGAGTGTGGGTCCTAATACGCTGCATTGGGGGATACCGCTGTTAACTGGTGCAGAGTTTGATAGAACTCTCCCTACTCCTTTGACTACTTGTTGCCTGTTTGACAGGAACCTGACTATCCACATGTCATAAAGGGGCCGTAATTGCCCACCTCTGATCTAGAGTTTCAGACAAGTGTGCATTTGAATCTGCCACTTCGTTTACATTTTGATGTAGTAAGCCCTGTACAATATCTTTAAAATATAAATAGAAGTTATATTGAAACTATTCTAAACTTAACATATTTTTGCTGAAATTATGCAATACTTTGATAGTAAGACTGTAGTGAGATATTTCAGTCATTACAGTTTTTAAAACCTTCAATTTGCTAAACATACTAAGGAAGTGGTTTTAAGAATGCATCAAAGGTAATGTCGCAATAATTGAACAAGAGTAAATAACTAACTCTGTAATCTTAAATCCAACTGAGTTCAAGAAATCTTACTTATAGATCAGTACCTATATGATGGCTACATCATCAAGGCAAGCTCAAGCTAAATAATCTAAATTCTTTAAATATATGAAAATTGAATGGATTAGAGTTCTGCAAACTAGAAAGGAAACACAAATACCAATAATTATCATATTATTTAAATAGGTATACAAGCCAGATGTTTTCCTAGAATTAATTTTTCTGGTTGGGAGGTCTAACCAATGAGAAAGAAATACCTGCATATGAATTAGCCAGTAGTTCCTAAAATAACACTATATATTTGATAATCTTATAACAAAGTAATGTGAAACTAGAAAAACATTTCATACTCTATCATTTTAAGTGCCCATTATTATTAACTGGAATGTTCTGAGGGAACTTGGGAAAATTATTTTTGTAGGCGTATGTAATTTGTAGATTTATAACCCTGAGTATCTCTGAACTGCTTGAGTAGAGGCAGGTATTATTTTCCAACACTATGGCATACACTTTCTCTGTGATATTGGCTAGAAGAGAGATCTGTGACAAAATAACACTGTGGAATAATTAAATGCAACATAAAAACCAATTAGCTACCTTGCTTCATTGTGATATATGTAGTCTCCATTCTCTTTTTCTGCAGCATTTTTCACCATAAGGATGGCTCAGAAATTCAGAATCCATGGAGTCGTGGTGGCCTTGTGATAAACTGTGGCAAGGCCACCAACACTCCACGCAGTTTGAATTTCAACAGCAACCATCCACTGTCACACAAAAAGAGTTGCATCAGAACACTATGCGGCAGCGTGAGAACCCACTCTAGTACCCAGCAAGCCAAACAGCTGGAGAGCAGGTACATACGTGAACAATTCAAGCAGAATGGGTACCCATAATAATTTGTCACAAGATCTCTGCGCAACTTGGTGGGGAGAGAAAAAAAGAAACAAAGTACAAGACCAACCAAATGGTACACCCTGCCATACATCAAAAACATTTCAAAAGCTGTACAAAGCAGCTTCTGATATTTGCAAGTGGGCATCGCACAATCCCCAGAGGCTACCATACAAGGACAAATTATGCATTGTAAAGATCACCTGAAGGTGGGAGATACTTACAATGTAATCTATCACATCTCCTGCAGGGATTGCCCCTGTGACTATGTAGGACAGATGGGCAGAAAGCTAATCACCAGATTACAAGAACACAAGTGAACAGTCAGCCGAGAAGACCTGAACTCACTGGTAGCCTCACACTGCAATGAACGAGGATATACATTCAACTTTGCAACTACTAAGATTGTTGGACGAGCAGGCACAAAAACAGCCAGGGAATTGAAAGCTGGGAAACAGACCCGTTGTCAATAATCAGGAGTGCTGATTTACCACCAGCATATCAAGTACTTAGAAGGTGAGGGCTGGGCAGCACAAGCAAGTGACAGCCAATGACTTAAAAGCCAGCCATCAACACACCTCAATCAGCATTTGAAAAGCCACACACAACAGGCACCATATAAATAACACACACAGAACACCACACAGTCTGCTAAATAGAAGTTCCCTGAAGAAGGATTCTAGCACGAGTTTGAAAGCTCGCAAGACAAAAACTCTGGTCCCGATGACTGGCCCAGATTGAATCCTGAAGCATTATCCTGGGACACAAATATTCACCTTTATTCCTAGTGTAGTGTCTTTACAGTCTGACTCTATGCCATTGCTGAATTGTTTCTGTCTACTAATTTTCCCAATTCTTGGTCTTTAACACTATTTTAAATAGTGAAACCTTTTACGTCATGCAGATTGGAAAACTTTAACTCTCACCAATATTGCTTCATCTGGATTTCAGAGTAGTTCTGCATAAATTACTCCCTTACAAGTCAGATTGGTTATTCTGGTGTATTTTAGATGGGAGGAAAAGTGAAATTTAGTTGTACGCAACTCACATAACTGACAGTTGTCACATATAGCCTGAAGCTGGAAGAAGACCAGAGACCAGAGACAGACAAATATGAAGAACCTTTAGCATTAACTGAAACACACCGTGGAGAGAATAGCAGCAGGAAAACCAGACAGGCATTTTCAGCAGTTGCTCATATATGCAGTAGCATCAGAGAAGCGCTCTTAAATTCTTCAGGGGTTCAACTGTTTCCATGGAATGTGGTCTCCTCATCAAAAATTCCTGCCCCCACTTTGTTCCTAAGGAATCCAACCAAGAACTGAATGTGCAGTTTCAATAAGAAGCATATGGAGTATTGAGAGAGGAACAAGACAAATCATCCCGGCAATCAGTGGATTCATAGATGTCACATTTGAATTGCACACATACATTCATTCTGTATTATGCTCTGCCACCTGGACGCTGCTTTTGTGGATTTCAGGGTATCAAGAAGAATCTTTAAGGCCAGGTATCAAGGCTGTAGGTCCTCCTTGTGCCCCAGAATTCCTGGAAAAGTCTAAGGCCTTTGGCATGTACAAGTCTCCTGGCACAAGTGGTCCTCGCCCAGCCTTTCTTGTTCCTTCGCTAACAGGGTCCATCTGAGGGGCTCCCACCATGTAAATGTGGGAATCATTTTAGTTTCTTTTCATATGCTTTGGAAAACATCACAAAGACTTCATATTTTCATTTTTCTCAAATGGAAAATTTCTAGCAGGGAAACAAATCACAAATTTGCTTGTATTAGATTACAGACATGTATATGCAAGCTGTGTCCTCTCTTGAGTCTTGTGCAGACAGCGTTTAGCAGTGAGTTAAATGCGTTTTTAAAAGATCTAGCACTGAAACTATTCACATTCCTTCCCAAAAGAAACAAAAAGGCATTAAAATCACCATGTAATCATATGCGCCATAACTTCATCCCTCTGGGAGCAGTAAGAATGAGGGAACATGCCAAGGCATGCTCTCACATGCCACACAGTCTCTGATCTCAGAGTCTGGAGTTGTTGACAAGTCACATGTTAAAACTTCCAAATGGATGGGCATTCAGCAACACAGGACCCTGTGTTTGCCTAGCTTTATTTTGGCTCTTCCTCTGAACCTGGCCAACTAATATATTAATTGAGATGCACACATTGTTATCCCAAATTGACAGATCTATAATGTCATCCATTTATCATGTTCATACATGCATACAAAGGTATGTTATTATTTAACATCTCCCTTTGGAGGACTGCCTCATTATTTGGGATAGCAAAAGCAACGGATGAAAATAAAGTTTCCTTGAAATATGAGAAAATATAAAACACCCTTTTGGGGAAAAATAGTAAGGATTTGGGTAACCTAAACATATTAAATGTTAATATTAAAGTACATTAAAATGTACTTGAGCATTTCCATATGCAGAAATGAATATTTACACAGTATGTTTGTGTGTTTTTTCTTCTTTTCAATCATGTCTGATTCTTGGAGACTGCCTGGAAAAGTCCTTGCAGTTTCCTTGGTAAGGTTTTTCAGAAGTGGTTTACCATTGCCTCCTTCCTAGGACTAAGAGAAAGTGATCGGCCCAAGGTCACTCAGCTGGCTTTGTGCCTAAGGCAGGACTAGAATTCATGGTCTCCTGGGTTCTAGCCTGATGCCTTACCAACTAGTTCAAACTGGCTCTCAATAGATTATTAGACACTGACATATTTTCATAACCCTACTCAACTACAGCATTATCTCATTTTCAGTTCTTCTATTTCCGTTTCAGTGAATTCTGAAAAACGTACAACATAAAGAGAAAATTAAATATAACAAAGAGAACCAGGGCCAGTGACTATGCTAATGCCCGCTAAGTGCTCTGTAAAAAAGACTTGCTTCCGAACCCTGAAAATACCCACCAAGGAAGTTTGTATGCAAGGTGTTTCAAATCTATTTTAGAGATTTGGTTGCTTTTCATTTCTAAATTTCACTTCAGTATATGTCAGGTAGTAAGTTCGTGACAGAAATTAAGGATGATCGCAGAGAAAGACTGTAAGTCTCTTTGCATAAAAGCAACGCAAATAAACATTTCTTGTGGCTTTTAACATGCTAACAAATTGATTGGACGTACTATTCAGTTTAACCCCATCCTTCATGGTAAACATCCTTGTAGAAATATACAATATTCTACCATGCAGTTGCTTTTTGCTTTGCTATATAATCTTAAGAAAAAAAATAAAGAAAAAAGTGAGCTATATTTGCTCAGTATAGAAACATACACATTCTCTCTCTTTCTGGCAGGCTTATTAGCAAGATATTATTTTCAGTGAAAACACACTGCAAGGGCTATATTAATTCCAATGCCCATATGATTTCAAACATGGACCATCTCCAGTGTTAAGGTCCTATTAAACACTTGTGCCAAAATGGCATCCCATCTGCTCAGCAACTGTTCAAATCCCCATAACACCTGCTTGGGTTGAAGAAAGAGCACATGCTTTGATACAGGTTTTGGAATATCTATACTACAAAGCAACTGTTATGTGAATGCTTTGGATAACAGCAGCTTCAGAAAGTTTTGAAATGTTTTATGTCAAGTTTAATTTTGCAAGCAAAACAGAATAGTTCTCTACCCTAGTTCTGACATTAAAGATGTTTGAGGGATTTTCAATATTAATAAAGTTTAATCTACATTAGAAGAAGCATGAAGTATATCACTGCTATTTAAAACAATTTACTATCATTTTGTTGCCCCTAATTTTCAAAGACCTTTTGGAAGGAATAAAAATATTAATGGAAAAAAACTAAATAATATTGGTCCATTATCTAGTTTTAAAATTGACAATCACAAGATGAAAATGGTACCAAAAATATGGAATAAAAAACCAAATACTGTACAGTTGGGGGAAAAAACCAGGTTTTGGCATCGAGGAAAAAATGAAATGGTTGAGTATTACCATGACTAATATGAATTGTATATTATTTCAGAATCATTATTTTAAGGTATGGAATGAAATTAAGAAGGACAAGTTACAACTATCACTGTTTTGGAGAATCTCTATTATGAAAATGAATGTACAGTATTGCTTAAATAATGCCTTTGTTTCAAACATCCCTATTTTGACAATCAATGTATCGTTTAAGCAAAGGCAGAAAGATATATCTAGTTTGTATAGCAAGCAAAAAAGTCAAAGACTAAATATAAAATTCTCCAAAATGCAAAGGAACAAGGAGGATTGTGATTGCCTGATTTAAAAATGTATTTTGCAGCCAGCTCTTTCATAAAGAAATAAGAAATAAAGCAGATTTTGAATTAGAAAAGCATGACCTGAGTTTGGATGGCATAGTTTTCTATAATATGATAATTAAGGTTAATGTAGATTTTTACAATCATTAGGCCAAAAGTTGGGAATACGAGTTATATAAATACCCATATTTTGTGCCTTAGCACACAAAACATTTTCTAGGAAAGAAACAGCAGGTAAATAGCATATAAGATGAAACTCAAGAGAACAATTGACTACAGATGGATTGTTGGTGAAGATGAATAAACCAGCAGAAATGAGAAAAATAACATTTCTGCTTAGAGAAAGATCAATTGCTACATTTATTAGTGACTGGAAACTACTTATGGACGTTTTACTGAAAAAAAGAAAAAGATGACTTGATTTATGGATTTTATGATTAGAAAGAGTAGATTATGGAAAGAAGGAAATGTCAACTTAATCTGAGAGAGAGAGGGTAAAATATAAATGTATTTGTAACTTCTGCTAAGAAGATCAGAAACCATTTCTTTATTATATATACTTTATTCATTAAATATGAAACTCAGTCAATTGAACATTCAACAATGCATCACAAGTACCATTGATTGGTGCTAATGGTTGATATGGGTTGCTGCCAGTATCCTAAGTATCAACTAAATATCTTCTTAAAATATACGATGTTCCGAGTAGCACAGGTTTTTGCAGTTCTGCTGGTGTTATTGCAGAAAGCTGCAATTTGTTGATGTATTTTATAAATTTCTTGGACATGATACCAAGTGTCCCGATGACAATGGATATCACTGTTACATGGTTGATCCATGATCGCATAGTTTCAATGGCCAGGTCGCAATATGATTTTCCCCAGTTCTTTTTCTTCAACTCTGGCGTCTCCTGGTACGGTGATATCAATAAATTGTATGCTTCGGCCCTCAACAACCGTAATATCTGGCGTGTTGTGTTCCAAATGACGATCCGTCTGTATTCGAAAGTTCCACAAGATCTTCACTGCCTCATTTTCGACAACTTTTTCCACTTTATGTTCCCATGACTTTTTGGATACAGGTAAGAAGTATTTTTTCGTAATGACCAGTGGATTAATTTAGCAACTCGCTCATGTCCAGCTTTGTAATTAGTTTGCGCAATTTTGCTGCACTCACATATTAAGTGTATTGTTATTATTCCTTCTTTTCTATTTCTTTTATTTCTTTCTTAATTTTCCATTACGTGTATTTCTGTTCAACTTAAGTTTGCATTGATTTTATTCTGGAAAATGTCTTAAGTAAAAAAATTATATATCTATAATTATATTTATATCATTATGAGTATAAAATTAGGAAATCTCTCTCTCTCCTTCTCTCCATCCATTATCCATCTGTCTGTCTCCCTAATTTTATACTCATAATATCAATTTTGTGAGTTAAATAGTCAAAAGCACAAAGATTCTCAATAAGCTTAGTGGTAACAGAAGTATTTGTCTACAACTCATTTTCTTGTGTAGAAAATGTTGATTTAAAAGCTATTTTAACAACAAATGACATGTTTAGAGAATTGAACATGATTCCACGAAGAATTTGTTTTAGATTAATGCAAAGT
The DNA here is from genome assembly GCA_032467955.1 of Pseudoxenodon macrops. Classification (NCBI taxonomy): domain Eukaryota; kingdom Metazoa; phylum Chordata; class Lepidosauria; order Squamata; family Pseudoxenodontidae; genus Pseudoxenodon; species Pseudoxenodon macrops. The sequence continues at coordinate 4,582 of JANHFT010039816.1, read as the reverse complement.
TATGTTCGCAGCGTTCACAGCTTCGATAACTGTTCAAAGAATTCTACACTAACCTCTGATTATGATGCTTATTTAATTTTTGTTTCCCAGATATAAACACTACCTTCAGATATTAAATAGATTCGGCTAAAAAATGAAAAACATCAAGTTCAAATCTCTCCCCAGTCATGAATGCCCACTTGGGCTAGTCAGTATAAGATTGCTTGCTATAACGAAAAATTCCCACAATTTTTGCCTCTTTTTTCTCCTGGCAATATATTAATCGAACAAAGATAATGTCTCTATGGAACTGGATGAATTTTATAGCTTGCCTGTCTAACAGGCTCATGAAGTCTTGGCAAGTGAAGAATGTTTAACTGTTCTGACTAGTAATTGGGCCACAAAGCCTCTTAGTGAAGGAATTCTTGTTAATTTTCTTAGTGCAATTAAGTTTCCGGGAGAAGCCCTAGAAAAATTAAACAAAGCAATGTCTCTCAAGCGTTCTGGTATCATGAAGCTCTTTCTCTCTAGGGCTGTCAAGAATGGACTGCTAAGATCCAGGAGGCACCCTCCGGTCTTGTACCAAGTACTGGCCTCAGAACTGGTCAAACTTATTAGACAGATAGAATAAAAAAAAGGACACCTTTCCTTGGTCAACAGCAAAGTGCAATTTGTTCAGAATGTGTTATTCATGTTGAGGAATCAAAATAAGTTCCAAAGCATCCCAAGTGTTTCCTGAAACATAATTTGATGATAATTGCCAGAAGGTAATAAAAGGATTTGGCAATCTTTACAAGGGATTCATTCCAGGAAAATGAAAGCTAGACTATGAACTCTCAGAAGCAACTGAACTGGAAAATGGCATTGTCTCCTGAGGATAGAACAAGGATAGAATTTCTCCTTGCATCTAGCCAGAAAATAGCTCTGTTTGCCATACTGATTGTATGAGAACAGTTAAGGTAACAATAACTACATGCTTGGTCAAACATGTGCAATTATTAGTAAAGGAAGCGAGCATGTCTTAAATGCCATGTTCTTGTGAACCTAAAGAACAAGATTTCCACAGTATTTCAGGCCTTCCTATTCTTTTCTGGTGGTTTCTATCAATTGCCTAATTTTTTTCCTTGTCACATTATCCTTCAATAAAATCCGCAATGGTGTTGAAAGGAAAAATTGGCCATCACTCTCAGATATAACCACTGTAGAATATAATTAAAACTATCAAGTAATATTTGTGTGCTATTTGTAGAGCCAACTTTGTGATTCATAGTTTTTAGTAACTGTTTTTAGAAACAATTGATTTGATTATATGCCATCAAGTCAATGTCAATGTGTCTATTAGTGACACAAACTATTGACACATACATTAGCCATAATTAAAGAAAATATGATAAATCCTTGTTTTCTATGGGAATACACTTTTGAGTGCATTTATAAAATACTGTAAAGATATTCAATCACTCCCTTTTCAATGCTAATTCAGTAAATGTGGAATGTGAGGATATATCATAACTATGCATCACAAATTTGACTATTTGTTTCAAGGTATTTAACAGGAAGCAAATACACAAATGCTTAAATGAAATAAATAAGTGAAGCTAATGCCAACGCTGACTACTTTCCAAACATTAGTTATACAAGTATGTGACAACAGTTGTGCTGAAAGGCAGACTCTGCCTTAGATACCCAGATGGGGACCTCAAACATCATAACACTCATAGAATGAAGAGCTTGTTTTAAGTCCATTGTTTTTTAGCATCAGTAGATTTTCTATTTTTGTTTCTACAGAAACCTTTACTCCAGATTATGATTTTACAACCGATTTCCCAGAAACGATTCGTCTCCTATTCATATCACATGCGATTTACTATTAAAATTGCAGTACAATATAGTACATTGTCAATAAAGAGAGACAGTGAAAGTCTTATCCAAGAAAACTGATGATAATAAAAAAGAATGATAAAATGTTAACTACATAGATACAAACCATGGTAATATTAATACACCTAAAACATTTCAATTAACAGATAAGCGTTCAAAGAATAGCATTTGTAGAAAAATTCCTCTCTCGTGTACTTGGACAATACTCTATTTTTGGGGGGACGGCGACGACGGAGATACAGTATCATTTCTAAGAAGGGTAAATAAATTAAATGGCTAAAATAAAATTTTGAGTAAAAATGTCGAAATAATTTATTTTTATTTATTTATTTATTTTGTCAAGCACATATTAGATAATATATATAAGTATAAATATGATTTAAATACATGAAATGATTGTGAATAAAAGGGAACATGAAGACAGGGATGGTAGGCATACTGGTGCGCTTATGCACGTCCCTTAAATCAAAAAATCATTGCAGGAAGGTTCTTTACAAAGACATTTTAAATTATATCAATCTTATTTCTCTCAAGAGCTCTGTATTTCTTGCATCTCTATGTGCAGGCAATCCTTGACTTAAAACAGTTCATTTAGTGACCGTTCAAAGTTACAATGGCATTAAAAAAGTAACTTGTGACCATTTTTCACACTTATGAACGTTGCAGCATCCCCATAATTACATGATCAACGTCTGACTGCTTGGCAATTGACTCATATTTATGACAGTTGCAGTCTCCTGGTCTCATGTGATCCCTTTTGCGACCTTCTGAGAAGCAAAGTCAATGGGGAATCCAGATTCATTTAACAACCATGTTACTAACTTAGTAACTGCAGCTATTCACTTACTAACTGTGGCAAGAAAGGTCATAAAATGGGGCAAAATCCATTTAACAAATGTTTCACTTAGGAACAGAAATGTTAGGCTCAATTGTGGTTGTATGTTGAGGACCACTTGTGTAGGTTGTGTGTATTTGTGTGTGTGCAAGTGTACACCTCTGAATCAGAGTTAACTCCTGGGAAATGCCTGAACTAGTCCTAGTTTTCTTAGCAAGATTTTGGAAGTGGTCTGCCCTTGTCTCCTTCCTAGGACTGAGAGAGAATGACTGACTCAAAGTTACCTATGGCTTTGTGTCCAAGGCAAGGCTAGACCCATTGTCTCCCAACGCCTAGCCAGATGGTTTAACCATTCCACCAAAAAAGCTTTCAGCAAACTTTCTCTAGTTACAAGCTCTATAAGTTTCCGATGTACATGCTTATTTCTCTTTATTAGGATTTCTTTCAAACTTTGAATTACATTTTTAAAAACAGAACGATGGTCAATGCAACTCCCAGAATCAAACACTTTGGTTCTGTAATTTATCCCAGCATTCTTTTAGATGCAATGCTAAACCCTTTTTTATCGTTGTCCCAAAGGTGTTTTTTCAGGAGGCAACTATATCTGAAATCAATGTGAAATTCGTAAGTATCTCCTACTAAGTAAACTCCTGTGTCGCTCCTATTCTCCAGCAACTGAGTTACTTGCATTTGAATCATTTAAATATTCCTAAGGGACAGTATTACCTCTGCAAAGGGGTGATGTTGACATAATAATTGTAATTTGGCTTAGTAATCACAACCCTGTTTGGTTATCCTTTTATGAAAGCAAAAGGGGGCTTCCTGAGTAAGCTTATGTGCTGCCAACTCTCCTGAACTGGCTTTGTCTTGGGTTTGAAAAAGCATACATCAATGTAGGCAGTGTGTTCAACAGAGTGTTAAAATACTGTTCTTGTGAGTTCATTGAGTTCATCAAGGCTTTATACAAATAGCACTTTCCCATATTTTTTTAATTGAATTCTGCCTAACTGATATTTTTCCATGCAGTTTTATTCTTGGAAGATGGTTTGAACAATCTTTGCACTCTGTCTTTCTTCTCTATTATGCATGCTAGCCTGTATCTGTACCAAGTGTCCTTGGCACTTTTGCTACGTAGAATATATAAAGAAGAGGAATGTACAATATCATGCAAGCTACACCTCCTGAAATTCCCTGGCATACAATCATATACAAATATATAAACATTTATATACACATATATAAATATAATCAGTTATACAGTTGGGTTTTTTTGGGGCAGGAATTTAACAAAAAATTAAAAATACATTTGTTTCATTAGGCCTTTTCTATCTCTTACTAATTTTAATGAGCTGTCTTAATTACTGGTATTTGTCATTAGTTTTATGTTTTCTACCGTTTTCCATTTTTTTATTTTATTAGATTTGATAAAACTTCCAATATAAGCTATATTGTTACAGTTTTATAAAAAACATAAATATTATATATATATATATATGTGTGTGTGTGTGTGTATAAAAACTGGACACCTTCCTCTCAACAGCCTACACCCCAAAATACAATTTACTAAGGAAATAGAAGTCAACAACCAACTCCCCTTTCTGGACGTCCTAATCTACAAAAAGCCCAACGGCTTCCTAGGACACACCATCTACCAGAAAACACACACACTAACCACTACTTAAACGCACAATCACATCACCACCTTGCTCAGATCAACTCCATAGCCAAGACTCTCATCTTCAGAACCAAACACCTAGCCGACAAAGACCACCTGAAAACTGAATTACACACCTCACAAACGTATTAATCTCTAACAGATACCAAAGAAACACAATCACCAACCTAATCCAAAGGGAGACACCCCCCAAGAACCAAGACACAGAACAG
>JANHFT010039536.1:0-12466 GCA_032467955.1 Pseudoxenodon macrops | reverse complement strand
AAGGCCGTCATGGAAGCCGTGAACTCCCGAGCAGCCCCTGATGTCTCGCCGGCAGATGGCATATAATATAATATTTTGTATCTTCCATTTCTTTTATCTCTTTCATTAGTTTATCCATCTCGGCGCAATCAAGTATTTTTCTTATCAGTTCTTCGTCAGATGGTATTTTATCATTTTTCCATTTCTGGGCGAGTACTATTCTTGCTGCTGTGATTATGTGTAATAATAAATATTGTGTCTCCTTATTGTAATTTCTATTTAATATTCCCAGTAGAAATAACTCCAGTTTCAAATCTATAGGCTGACCAATTATCTCTTCTAACCATTTCCTAATTTTAATCCATTTAAAAAAAATCTGTGGACATATCCACCATGCATGATTCCTTGTGATTCTTTGCATTTCCAACTTACTGATGAGGTATTGGGGTACATCTTTGCCAGTCTGGCAGGGGGAAGATGCCATCTATAGAACATCTTCAACTGGTTTTCTTTGAATAATGTGGGCATAGTCAATTCTGTATTTATTTCCCACATTTTTTCCCACTTCTCTAATTCAATATTATATCTTTAAAAAAAATCCCCATTTAATCATTACTTCTTTGACTGTCTCGTCTTCCATTTTATGCCTCAGTAGATGTTTATATATTTTACTAATTAGTTTCTCCTCAGTTCCATGTATACTTTTGAAGAAATTGAAGAATGCATTTTAATATGGCTAGAAGGAGGAACCCCTTTTAATGTAAATGTTTACAACTTTTCTCAATTCTCCACATTTAGATATTATTACGTAGAAAAGTATTTTATTGTTATGGGATAATCCAGATGAAAAAGAGAGGAATTAAATGAACAATCTGTCAGTAATTGTATCACTTATCACTGTGTAGAATTAGAGATTTCACATTTACCTAAATAAAGCCCCAAAATTAATTGGCTAATGTTTATGTCCACCTCCATTTCCCATGGATGGTTAGTCCTAACGCATTTTCTTTGGCACGCCTTGTTTTTCTTTTTAGTCTCTGCCTCAGTCCAAATGTGCGGAAAATTGTCATCCTGGGTTTTTCAAGAGGGCTCGAGAAGGAGAGCCAGTTTGCTGCTACGACTGCATTCCTTGTCCAGAGGGGACCATCTCCACCCAGGAAGGTGGGTGACACCCATCCAGAATACTGGATTCATTTTGATCAATGTTAAAAGACAAATCTAAGCTTGACTCTTTTCTTTTCTTAATTTTGAAGATGCCTAATTTCTTCAATAATGAGAAGAATAAGGAAAATATCTTGAAAGATCGTATAGGAGGAGATAGAAGAACATGGTAGCTTTTTTCCCCCAGATCAAATATCTTTTCTATTTCTCAGTTGGGAAGTTTCTTTCAATGTTTTCCTTCCTCAAGAACATTTAAATTCATTGAAACATGAAGAATGATTCTGGTCAATGACTTTTGTTCACCCAAACCAGAGGTGGTATTCAGTCAGTTTGGACCAGTTCGGACGGTATGGCATCCTATTTAGCCACTTTTTCAAGCTGCGCGCATGCTTGCAAGCCATGCATGCGAGCAAAGCGCATGCATGAAAGGTCGCATGTGGCAAAGCAGTAGGGAAATTATGTGAATCCTACCTCTGACCCATTATAGGCCAAATGACCTCTGACTTCATTATAGGCCAAAAAAGATTAATCAGTTAATTAAACAAGATCTATAGAGCTATATAATCAAAAAGATTTACAGTATTTGGGAGCACCATTGAGGGAGAGTGATTTGGTTCAAAGAATAAAAGAAAACTGAATAGAAGATTCACCATAAAATCCATTGAGAAAATATCAATATGACAGAAGGGATGTAAACTAAATCCAACATTATTCAGGGAAAAAATCTGCCTCTTTCCTCTCTAATGTCCATGTTACATATTAAGAGGTAATAAAACAATATTGTTTATAACCAAATTCTATATTCCTAGCTTCAACATTAGCCACCATCTTTGGTTCCTTGTTAGGATTTCTAATGGGCCTTCCCATTTCTCTTATCTTTCCATTGTTCTTGGTTATTAAATAGTAAAATACAAATAATTACAACACTAACAATTAAAAAAAGAAATGATGTGAATAGAAAAAAACACTTTACACATTCTGTTGGGATTAAAAGGAATCAGAAAAGATGGGGGAAAGAGAATGAATAGAAAACAATTTACATAACATCCATTTATATCAATGTGGAACTCACTCAGTTTTTTTAATTGTTGCCAAATCTTAAGAGTAAGGAGTTATATTGCTTCATTAGCTCATTTTATACGCTAAAGACATTGCAAAGACCGGTAAGAGTTTTCCTTCTTAAATTCTTCAATGAATCGATTTCCCTTAAAATCCTTAAGAGTTACAAATGTATTTGTCAAATTTATAAGCTGCCCATCTCATGCAAAGACTCTGGATGGCATGCAATTAAAATCAATAATAAAACATTTCCCAATACCAATTTAAAACAATGAAACATAAGAGAAGCCTAAGATTGCAAGAGGGAAATATGCCATTAAGTTAACAGAAGATGCTACCAGCACCCAGGGCCTTGTTACCAGGGGATTTCCAGTCCCTTTGAAAGAATCACATTGTAAGGGATTTCCGGTGGTCTCAAGGGTTGGAACTTTAGGGTAATTAATGGGTGGTGTTTTTTCCAAGGGGGAGGTACTAACTGCTCTGAAGGAGGTAGCAGTGCACACACACTTCTTAAGAGACTCTCCATGGCTCTAACCATGTTGTACAACTTTTATCCAGTATCCAATATTTTTAGGGAAGTTTGTTGAGAGCATGGTTGGCACTTGGTTACAATACTCAGGCTGAAGGCTGAGATACAGTACTGAGATGGCATTGGTTGCTCTTGTGGCTGACTTCTGAAGAGCTCTACATGGGGGGGTGGGTTGCAACCATCCTGCTCCTTTTGAAAATCCTCTCCCTTGAAATCCAATAACCCTTATCATCCTAATTTTCTGGAGACCTGGCTCTTTTCCCAGCCATTGAGATAAGGTGAGATGAGTTTTGATGACAATGACTGGGTTGCCTTAAGAGTGATTATAGCACTATATTTTTCTTCCTTGGATTTTCTTTTGTTATTTTTATTGTTTTGTATATTGAAGGATTTATTTGCTGGGTTCTAAGCTGCAAAAAGGAATATTTATAAAAGCCACAAAAGAAGTATTACTTTCTGTTTTCTCAGATACTGAAAAATGCACAAAGTGCCCAGATGATCAATACCCAACCAAGAACAGAGTCCAATGTATCCCCAAAATAATAATCTTCCTATCCTATGAGGAACATCTGGGCATTATCCTGCTCTCCTTTGCCCTACTCTGGTTCTTAACCACTGGCTTTGTTTTAATCATATTCCTTAAGTACCTAGAAACTCCAATTGTCAAAGCCAACAACCGGGACCTCTCCTACATCCTCCTGGTCGCTCTCCTGCTTTGCTTTTCATCCTCATCTTTCTTTATTGGACAACCAAGGAAAGTTACTTGTCTTCTCCGACAAATCGTTTTCAGCATTGTCTTCTCAGTAGCTGTGTCTTCTGTGTTGGCCAAAACAATCACAGTAGTGCTGGCCTTCCTGGCTGCAAAGCCAGGGAACAGGGTGAGAAGATGGTTGGGGAAGAGCTTGGCCAACTCCATCATCCTTTCTTGTTCTGCTGTCCAGATTTTCATCTGTGCCATGTGGCTGGGAGTTTGTCCCCCATTCCCTGACTCTGACCTCCACTCTCAACCAGGAGAGATCATTCTTCAATGCAATGAAGGCTCTGTCACCATGTTTTATATTGTCCTTGGCTACATGGGCTTCCTAGCTACTAGTTCCTTCATAGTGGCTTTCTTGGCCAGGAACCTGCCTGGGGCCTTCAATGAAGCCAAACTGATCACCTTCAGCATGCTGGTCTTCTGCAGTGTCTGGATCTCCTTCCTGCCCACCTACCTGAGCACCAAAGGAAAGTCAATGGTGGCCGTGCAGGTCTTCTCCATCTTGACCTCTGGTGCTGGGCTGCTGAGCTGCATCTTCTTCCCAAAATGTTACATTATCATCTTTAGACCAGATCTAAACACTAAGGAACATCTAATGATAAAAGTTGGGAATTTAAATTGTCCTTAGGCTTATAACATTTAATTATTTATTGCTATTGTTATTGGTTTATATGCTTCGTTTATATGTGCTTGACAATTTAGGTTATTTAAAATTGAAGGAAATAAAAATATGAAGTGTTAGACTAATCAAATTAAAATCTAACAGTTTGATCTAAGATCAAACAACAAAATTAATTAATTAATAATTCATAGTTAAAAATCACAACTTTCCCTCAGCACACAATTTAGTCAATATTTGGCTTATGCTTCAAGAGAGGACATATATGAGCTACTTCCGAGACTTTAGTGTGCTGTATGCTTGGCAGATATCTTCAAAGTTAATTAGGAAGGTTTTGGCCTTATGTCTTTCATGGTTGTTTCGGAATTGGTATTTCCAATACCAATGTGGGGTTGGTACTCCTTCTTGTTCTCCTGAGGTGCTCTTTCTCAGCAATGTCCATTTATCTAAGCTCTAGATCAAGTTCCATCCTATTTGTGCCTTCCTCCCTCTTAGAGTCCAGTTCCCGCTTCTTTGGGTTGAAGTGCTGAAAAGACTTTCTGATGAGGAATCTCCCGCAGCAGACTTTTGTGGCTTGTGCCTTCCTGACAGGATTGGCATATTGCTACTCTGTGCCACTTCTCACCTGACCATCTGCTGTAGCCCTGCTTATCCTATCCTTTGTTCCTTGTTTCTGGATAAAAATATCAAAACCATCTGGTTGGTGCGTAACCTCTTTTGATTATCAGGAGAAATACTTTTTTTTAAAGGAGGGAAAAGTCCTTGAATCCTGGTGCCCCCTAGTATACAATATCCCACTTCTGCTACCACATAATAAGGGAAAGAGTGCCCTTAAGATTGAACCTGCTTTTCTTCTGAGGTCCTTCAGTTCGGAGGTTACCAGCCAGTGGAGGAACAGACAGTGGCCAATTTAGTCTCCCTGCTGCTACCCCCCCCCTTTTGTTTCACCATTCATCACCAGCCTTCTGGATAACCAGAAGAGGATTGGAGGGGAAATCATCACTCACCTTACACACCTGTACAAGGTGTATATATTAATGTGTCTGTCCAGATAAGAAACATAATCTGTCAACACTATACCTAGATTAACTAGAAACACAGGAACTCCCAACTACAATGACAAAATACTTGGCGGTCTTTTGGGCAGGACAAGAAACAATGGATGGAAACTAATCAAGGAGAGAAACAACTTGGAATTGTTACTTCCTAACAGTGAGGGCAATTAACCAATGGAACAGCTTTGCCTTCAGACATTGTGGGTGCTTCCTCACTGGAGCTTTTAAGAAGAGACTGGACAGTCACTTGTGTGAAATGGTATAGGATCTCCTGCTTGAGCAGGGGGCTAGACTAGAAGACCTCCAAGGTCCCTTCCAGCTCTTTTCTGATTCTGATTCTGGGACATATTCATACAAGATCTCAAAGATGGAAATGTCAAAGGAATCCCACCATACCAAGAATATTTACACAAGCAAAGGAAGGGCTACCATTTCCTCCTATAAATCAGCTTCTTGGTAGGTTATGGAAGAAATCAGGTTGCACCATTCACCGTGCTGTGGGCATAATCACCATTTCAGCTGCAGACATCACAGCCCTCTTTTTTGGTAATAAACTAAGAAACCTCAAAGGATCTCAGTGTCTTAAATGAATATGGAATGACAATGAAAGAAAATTAATATTACTATCTACCATATAACTTTCTGGCTATGCACCCAATGACATAGTCCACAAGCTGCTACTTTCCTCACTTTAGCCAGCTCACATCCAAAAATTCACATTTTTAGAACAGAGGAACAATGAAATATCACTTCACACACAAACAATTTTAAAATCGGCTTCACTTTAGGATTAATACATTGACATTTTATGGAAAGGAAATCCACAAACTTTAGGTTTCACTTGAAACATTAGACAGGTTGTAGAGCGCTGATGGCTTCCTTGGTGTTAGAAGACAGGCTCATTAAATATGTTCCAATTTGTGCACCCAAATCAATCTTGTAGAGCTTCCATAGCTCCTGCCAGCCACAGTCACACTTGTTGTCTCATTGGTCTCTCTCCCTGGCATAAGCATCACAGAGAGATGATCTGAGGAGCCAAAATGAGGGTGAGGGGCAGTGTTAAATGCTTTCTCGATGTTGATAGGCCCCAGTTTGTGTGAGTTGGAAGAAAAGTTTCCAACTCCATCTCCTTGAGGAGGAGGAGGAGGTTTCCCACAGGGCTGTGTCTTCAGTCCGCTACTGTTCACCTTGATGACCCATAATTGCTATACCAAATTTGCTATGAATCATATTGTGAAGTATGCAGATGACATGGCAGTGGTGAGTCTTAGCTGAGGCAATGAGGAAGATGCTTAGGGGAAAGAGGTGAAGGCTATGGTGGTAATATGGTTCTAAATATTAATAAAAGAAAGGAGATCATTGTACATTTCAGATCCTTAGTGAAGCGTTCAAACCAGCATCTGCATTTCCTGCATCAGATGAAGAGAGAACATCCTTCTCCCTCTGTCCTGGCAACTTTTTACATAAGCACAATTGACAGCATTTTAACAAACTGCATCATGTTTGGTTTGGTGGCAGCAGTACCTCAGATAGAAGATCCATACAGAGAGTGGTAAGGACAACTGAGAAGATTATATGAAGCTTGCTTCCCATTATTCAGGATACTGCTTATAAGCCAGTGATGGCAAACCTATGGCACGTGTGCCACCTGTGGCATGTGGAACCATATCAGTGGGCACGCGAGCTCAGGTCCAGTGCGCTGGCCAGCTGTTTTTATGGGCCTTCTGGGCCCACCAGGAGACAGGAAACAGAGCCTTTCTAGGAGCCTGGGGAGGGCAAAAACGGCCTTCCTCACACACACCCTTGGAGGCCCTGAAAATGGTCCATTTGCCAACTTTGAAATGGGCTATTTCCAGCCTCCTGAGGGCCTCCGGGGAGGTGGGGAAGGCCATTTTCGACCTCCCCAAGCTCCTTAGAAAGGCTCTGAAGCCTGGGGAGAGCAAAAAACGGACGTGCCATCATGTGCTGGGAGTGGGGGGGTCACGCATGCATGCATGGAAGGGGCACATGGAGGCAGGGTGTGGGCATGCATGTACACTCCCCCTGCGCATACACCCCCTTTGGGCACGCGATGGCAAAAAGGTTAGCCATTACTGTTATAAGCGCTTTGTCCTTAGAGCTCATTGTTAGAGACCCCACACACCCACTTCACAGTCTGTTTCTGTTGCTCCTCTCTGGGAGGAGGTTTTGAAGTATTTCTAGCAGGACTACCAGATTCTGTAACAGCTTTGTTCCCTATGCCATCCATCTGGTAAACTCGCAAAATTCATTTTTCTCGCCATATATAATGTATACTTCTGAACTAGACTAAATGTGTTGTTTCTTTTTGTCATATAATATATGTGGGTGTATGCATATTTATTTACATGTTTATTATTTATTTAGTCATATTTATGTAGTGTATATTGGAGGTGGTGAGTTCACTCAACATCCTTAACTCAGGTTAATGAAAAGAAGTGCTACATTGGCTTAGTGTGCCATGTCAAAATATATAAACCAGATGCTAGCTTACTGTGATGACCTGCTTCGTGCATTTACACAGGACAGGGGTAGATTCCTACCTACCAGAATGTGTGAAAGGGGTAAAAGTATTTTTGTATCTCAGTCACTATTCTCCGGGGCTCTATGGCTGACCAAGGATGAGATCCCTGTTACTTAGAGGCCCCTTTTGAGATGGAAGGGAAAAAGAAGCCACTTTAAATCTGGTTCTCTCTAAAGCCCAACTCCCTTGCACCCATCAGAAAATATTCAAGACTAACTGTGGACAATTCCAGGCTGAAATGTGCCCAGCTTGCTAAAACTGCTATAGAAATGCCTGGGGAAAAACAGGCTGTCTTTAACATGAGCTGTGAAATGAGCTAATTAGTTGGTTTATCAAGCCATACAGCCCAAGAAATGGTGTTCTTTCACAATCTACATTAAGGAGGCCACACATTTCCATGGTGATTAATGGTGTTTGGCTCACTGAGCTCAATTCTGCAGACCACTCAGAAGTATCAAACACCTGGTGGAACATTCACACAAATCCTTTTCAGGGACTCTGCTGTAGGTTCCTGCAAAGAGGACTGAGGATGTCTCAAAAATGCTGGACTTGGCTAAACCCAACCTGAACCACTGAGAGGTATTGGAAGCTTAGTTAACACTTCAAGACGAGTAAAAGAAAGTCTACCCTGCCTTGAATTGCTCTTCTGGACAGGACCAGTAGCTGGGTCACCTTCACACAGCCCCTGAAACCTGGGTGAACAACACCCTCCCATGGATCTTAAGCTACCAAGTCATATTTTGGCAAGAGATATGGCCTGCGGTTTCCCCCCACCCTTCGTCCCCCCTGCCTCCATCCTGGATACCTTGGAGTAGTTCCTCTCTCCCACCCTAATCACGAGATGCTCCATTGCTCCAGGAAGAAGGATGAGGCACAGTGGTGGGATTCAATTTTTTTTTACTACCAGTTCAGAGTGACTTCTTTTTGTGAATAGAATCTCCTTCCATTTTAAGGAGGTAAGAATAGGTTTGCTGGGTTTGCTGGGTCATGATTAGGGTGGGAGAGAAAATGGGGGCCATTTTCATCTCCTAGTGTTCACTTAGATACCTCTGGATTGTGCCCAAGAAGATAGAGATGTGTGCATTATTCAAACCTTCTTATTGGGAGTTTGTGCCTAAGCTTGCCTCTCTCCCACAATCATATCCATTGAACACTCAATCATCCCATTCTGTGGGAATTCTTTCTACAAATCTTATGAGGCTGCATTTTAGCTCCCTTCTTGTTTAACTTCTATATAATAATTAGTTCACCAGTTGGAGGATCCAGATTATTCTCCTCCTAATTTGGCTGGGAAGTGTCTTCTTTAGGCTTATTATGCTGGTCTTGAACTATTATTGCATAGAAATCCAATTGGAGATAACGCTAATACAATTATTATAACTTATAGCCCCTCTCTCCAATTATTTCTGGCGTATCAATAAGATTCCCATTGCACAAGTCTCAGGTTTCAGATATTTAGAGGTGGATTTTCAGGTCTCAGGTAGGTTAAGCTTACATAATAGGTATAATCATTTGAATGTTCAAAAAAGCTCAGCTTGGACAAGAATGACAAACACTGTATTTTAGCTGCCCTTTAATTATTTCAAGCAAAATCATTGGCATAGCTCATATATGCAGATCAACTTGGACAATTTTCTACATTTGGCCTCTTAAAACATGTTGAAATTTGAAACAATTCTATTTCTCATATTCTCACATTTCTTCTGGTTGTAAGCTGTTCCTTTGTATTCAGGTCTGGCCTGAAGATGATAATGTAGCACTTGGAGATGAAGATGCAGCCCAGCAGCCCAGCATTGGAAGTCAAGATGGAGAAGACCTGCACAGCCACCATGTATTTCCCTTTGGTGCTCAGGTAGGTCGGCACAAAAGTCACCCAGACACTACAGAAGACCAGCATACTGAAGGTGATTAGCTTGGCTTCATTGAAGGCCCCAGGAAGATTTCTGGCCAGGAAAGCCACTGTGAAGCAGATGGCAGCCAGAAAGCCCATGTAGCTAAGGGTGATGTAGAACATGACAACAGATCCTTCATTGCATTGCAGTATGATAAGTCCAGGCTGGGAGTGAAGATCAGAGTCAGGGAATGGTGGAGAAACTCCCAGCCAGATGGAGCAGATAATAATTTGAACAACAGAACAAGAAAGGATAATGGAATTAGCCAAGCTCTTCCCCAACCATCTCTTCACTTGGTTTCCTGGTTTAGTGGCCAAGAAAGCCAGCACCACCATGATCGTTTTGGCCAAGAGAGAAGAAATGGCAACTGAGAGGATGATACTGAAAAATGTTTGTCGGAGAAGGCAGGTGGCTTTCCTTGGTTGACCAATGAAGAGAAGAGGAGATAAGGAACAAAGCAGGAAGGAGACCAAGAGGATGTAAGAGAGGTCTTGGTTGTTGGCTTTGACAATGGCAGTTTCTCGGTATTGAATGTATATGATTAAAACAAAGCTTGTAGTTAGGAACAAGAGTACGGCAAAGGAGACCAGGATAATGCTTAGATGCTCTTCATAAGACAGGAATATTATAACTTTGGGGATACATTTGATTTGTTCCTCATTTGGATATTTCTCGTCAGGACAATTAGTACATTTTACTGTATCTGAGGAAACCAGAAATAATATTTCTTTAATATTCTGTCCTTTTACCTTTTGAGAAATGCCTTCTTTGGACAACAGCTGACACCAGAACCATTTTCCAAGATCTCATCTCATCTTAAGAATGTAAGAAGAATATCATTTTCTAAAAAGGTCTATAAAACTTGGGGAAACTCTAGGTCCGTAATGATTTCCCATGTTATGTGCAGAACCTTCATTATTAGAGATAAATAATGAGTCAGTGAATCTTTTTCTGGCACACTTCCCGAGACCTGCCCTATGCAACTTGTTAATATAGTGAACTCAGGATGCCTATTTTGTGAAATCTAGTTGGCTGGCAGAGAAAGCTGATCCTGCAGATAATGTGGAATGGTTACTGGGAGTAGTGGTAATATGTGTGTAATGAGGTGCCCCATAACTGTGCACACCACCTCATTCTGGACCAGTGGCACCTTCTCAGTGATCCTCAAGGGGTGCTTCCTATAGAATTCATTGCACTAGTTCTTCCAGGAGATGGATCTAAGGCAATTTCTCAAATTTCAAAAAACTCTAATATTTCCAGAGCGGTTAATGTGGCAAAATACATGCAAACTAAAAAGCAGAAGAAATATTTTCTCTGACATTAGTTAGTTTCCCCAATCTGCCATACCTTCTGATCTCTATACAGATCTGCCAATATCTTTTATTATTCTTTACTTTAAATATTTTTCCATTTAAAAATAAACAAGAAAACAGTTGAACTTCAATCTGTCTTATAACTTCCACTTTCATGAAAATGCTCTGGGTGAATCCCCTTCTACCAACAAACCCTTCTATTATCTTCAGTGTGACCCACCTTCCTGAGTCGAAATGGTCCCCTTCGGGCAAGGAACACAGTCATAGCAGCAAACTGGCTCTCCTTTTCGAGCCTGCTTGACAAACCCAGGATGACAATTTTCCACACATTTGGACTGAGGGAGAGACTAAGCAGAAAAAAAAGCAATGCCAAGCAAATGTGTTAAGACTGACAATTCATGGAAAATGGAGATAGACATGAACATTAACCAAGTAGTGTGTGGGCTTTACTTAGATCTCTGGTTCCAAAAAGATGAAGGTGTGTAGGCGATGATGAGCCAGAAGGAGGTGTCAAGTACATCATGAATCTTGAATCCCTACAAGAGATCTAAGTCCAGCCCACCTTTAATTCCATTGACCCTTACCTACCATCAATCTGCTTTGCTTCTTAGTAGTTCAGATTCTTGTACAGAGTGCAATAACCTGTATTCATTTGAACTGCACAGACTTCTCATTTCTTGCGCCTGACAGTAGGAGATATAACTATGGATAGATTCTTCATTTAGTTCCTCCCTTTCATTTCTGGTATATCAGATTGCATAAAAGGACTATTCCACTTAATAAAGTGTGGAGGGGATGCAACTGAGATCATGTTTAAGCAGTAAGTGACAACCAGTAGGTCCCCCTCATGGCTCTATGAAAATGGATTCCTCCATTCTTTATACTGTATATCCATGATTGTAAAGTATGATGACCATATTAAATTTTTGAATAAGATTTATTCTAAGAATATTACATTAGATTACATTTATTAAAACATAATAAAACTGTGATAAAAAAGGAACTTCTGATCAGTATGATTTAGACAGGTTTCTCATGGATTCGATAACATATTGTAAATTTGCTCCTCTTTGAAAGTAGTCCCAGACCATTTCTGAGTTAAGAAGGAAAGGGAAGTGCCCTCTTAATAGCCAGTGGCCAAATCTTAAGTAGCATTTGCTTTCAAATTTTCCCTTGTGGAAGGGATTATACAATATGTGGAATATAATATGTGGAAGGCATTTCTTTCGATCAAAGACATGTTTCAATACTTCAGTTTGCTAAAGTAAGGGCACTGGTGGTGCAGTGGTTAGATTGCAGTGTTGCCAGCAAACTCTGCCCACAGCCTGGAGTTTGATATTCAAAGGGCTCAAGGTTAACTCAGCCTTCCATCCTTTGGAGGTCGGTAAAATGAGGACTTGGATTGTTGGGGGCAATATGCTGACTCTGTAAACCACACAGCGGGCTGTAAAGCAGCACGTAGACATACATACCATGGTGTTGTATGTACCGTATTTTTCTGAGTATAAGATGCACCTTTTCTCCCCCTAATTGGGGCTGATAATTTGGGTGCGTCTTATA
>JANHFT010039318.1:0-12481 GCA_032467955.1 Pseudoxenodon macrops | reverse complement strand
GGTAGAGCATTCCAGGCATTGACCACTCTGTTGCTGAAGTCGTATTTTCTGCAATCGAGTTTGGAATGGTTTACCTTAAGTTTGTATCAATTGTTTGCCCGTTTATTATTGTAATTGAAGCTGAAGAAATTGTTGACAGGCAACAGACAATTTTGTGAAAAATGCTTAGATCGGACGGCAATTTTATCCAAGTCCAAACTTTCAAGTCTGGAGGCATAGGGAATTATATTGTGAGTAGAGGAGTAGAGTACATTTCTCATGAAATACCTCTGGACCCCTCAATCATATTAACGTCTGATATACAGTGTGGATTCCAGGTAGATGTGCTGTATTCGAGAATTGGTCTGGCAAAGATTTTGTATGCCCTAGTTAGCAATACAATGTTACTGGAGAAGATGTTTTGCAAAATAAGGTTAACAATTCTAAATGCCTTTTTAGCAATGCTCTTACAGTGAGCTCTGGGGCTTAGATCATTTGAGATAAGTACTTCTAGGTCCTTGACAGAGTGAGGGTCATCTATGAGATCATTTCCACCAAACTTGTATTTGTTAGTTGAAATTTGGAGTTGCCAATATACACTAAGCAATATTTGCTTAGTGTGTAATCAAAGATAGATTGCAGACAATGATCAGAACATTCTCTTTGGGGAGTTATCTTAACTGATACAGAGAAGGATGTATTTCTTGGACTCATCTGATATTAGAATGTCTGTGGAGACATGCAGCAGAAGATGCTTAAGTCATGAAAGCCAGCTGGGTGACTTTGGGCCAATCACTAGGAAACTCTAGACTCTAGAGACTCTAGAAAGAGTGCAGAGAAGAGTAACCAAGATGATGAGGGGACTGGAGGCTAAAACATACGATAAACGGTTACAGGAACTGGGCATGGCTAGTCTAGTGAAGAGAAGGACCAGGGGAGACATGAGAGCAGTCTTCCAATATTTGAGGGGCTGGCACAGAGAGGAAGGGGGTCAAGCTGTTTTCTAAAGCACCTGAAGGCCTGACAAGGAATAATGGATGAAAACTGATCAAGGAGAGATTCAACCTGGAAATAAGGATAAATTTTCTGACAGTGAGAGCAATCAACCCATGGAACAGAAGTTGCCTTCAGAAGTTGTGGGAGCTTCATCGCTGGAGGCTTTCAAGAAGAGACTGGACTGCCATTTGTCAGAAATGGTGTAGGGTCTCCTGTTTGGGCAGGGGGTTGGGCTAGATGACCTACAAGGTCCCTTCCAACTCTGTTAATCTGTTAATGATGTCCCCATCTACATTTGTTTGGAGAAAACTTTGCATCCTGTGTTAGATGAAAGGCTATCTGCAGGGGACTCACAAAAAATCAAGTTGGTGACCACAATTGTGTGATCAAAAGTCTGCATTTTTGTTTGGAGGTGTACTTTGCCCGAAGGGTCAGAATTTGGATAGCAGTGTTATTTTCTGATCTCCACTGTGGATAATCCTGGTTGTATGTGTGAAAGAGGCATGGCATGTTTGTATTGGTTTTAGTGGTTACTTCAATAATCCTTAATCCTTAAAGAATATTATTCTCCAAAACACCAGAGGGCAGGACAAGAAACATTAGGTTGGAAACTAATCAAGGAGACAAGCAATCTGGAATTAAGGAGAAGCTTCCTAACAGTGAGGACAATTAACCAGTGAAACAATCATCATCATCATCTTTTAATGACCTCATTATCCCTTGCAGGGTGTAGTCTAGGCAACTGAATGGAGCTAGCAGAGTATTGACCAGATGCCTTTCCTGTCGCCATTGCGGAGTTTTGTTCAGCAGATACATCCTCATGGTGTCCAGAGAGAGCCCTTTACTTACCTCAAAATGGGCCGTGTGGAGACTCCTGGGAGGGGGCGTGACCAGAAAAAAATCAGCTGGCCAGTGCGTGCATGCGCACTGCAGCTGATCTACAGCAATGGCTCCCATGCCAGCAGATATGGGTCCGCATACCACCTGTGACACATGTGCCATTGGTGCGCCATCATGGGTATAGGTTCTCCTGCTTGAGCAGAGGGCTGGACTAGAAGACCTCCAAAGTCTCTTCCAGCTCTATTCCATTCTATAATTCTATGAATGCAGCCTTAGTAGTGATTTCTGTCGGAATGAGATTGGGAGGTTTTATCTTGGTCAACCCATAGTTAATATGTCAGCAAATGAATACCTAGAACTGAACATTAATTCTGTTTACAATAAAACATAATCAGGGAACTTATTACCACATGTGGTGGTCGTGCCCTAAAGCAAAACAATACTGGGGTAAAAGGGGGGGGAAATGTTTTTGAAATTTTTTTGGTTTTTTTTCCTTCTGCGCATGCGCAGAAGCCGAGTTTCCGGCACTGCACATGTGTTGCAGTCTTGTTTTCAGCCTTTTTCTGTGAGGGGAATTTTTCAGATTTTTTTCTACTGCGCATGCGCGCACCCATGAGGCGCGGGAGGCACCGAACCGGCGACGAGGTAAGTTAGAACCCACCCCTGATATCAGATGAAGGTAGACATATTATTAAGAAATAATAAAGGTAATTGTGTACGTACTCAAAGCACTTTCTCTTAAGATTAGTGCTATAAAGGTCCCACGCTTTATCGCATAACTCTGTGGTCATCTGAAAAGTAAATAGAAAAATAAAATTACATTAACTTACGACCTTATGACCATTTTTCACATTTATGACCGTTGCAGCATCCCCAGGGTCATTGATCAAAATTCAAATGTTTGGCACTGACATACATTTGATATTTTTACCTTTCAAATGAATACTAAAGAACCATCAGGGTCAAAAACACTAGATGCCACCAAGTTAAATTTCACTTTCCCCGTTTTACTTATTTTTCTACCTCGTATTTCCCGACAGTGGAATTTTATTTATTTATTTAAGCGCATGTAAACATACAGAATGCGCAGCAACGAATAAGCCAGCCTGAGGCAGTTTAAAAAAAAATTACATCTGAGTTTGATGAAATTTTACTTAAGTGGGTTTAAGTTATAAAGTCTTCAGGAATAAGGATTAAGGAATACAGCCTTTCCCATGACTCTTGGTCGAAAATGGATTATGAATAAACATTAAACAAAATTCTTCCCAGACTAAAGCTATTATTCAAAATGTTTTTACAAAGATTTATTAATAATTACCAGCTGGTCGTCATCCAGGCCTAAAAGTGTATGTAAATATGTGTCTGAAAGGACTCTCAGCTTCAGACTTAACTCTGGATCGATACACATGTTCCTAAGCAAAATATATATATATATATAGATGTTAGATTTTTTAAACCAAATTATTACACTACAGTTTGAGCTAGTTTTTAAAAACACATTTGAAACAGTTATTTCTTGTTACTGTAGTCAGGTAAATAATCCTGGTTCAAAGCAAAGAATGTAAACGACATTACACTGTGGTTTCTTTTTACTAGAAATCATATTTTTCCAATATTGTTTTTTTTTAATGTTCCTTATCTTTCAAGTGTCTACTTTTTTCACAAGTCTGTGGAAATTCTTGCTTTTCAAGAAACATGGAGCGTAATGGAAAATAGTTTCCGTTGCCTTTCATATTATAATAAACTTCAATAAAATATTTCTTATTTTTTTTAAAAACAAGAGAGAAACTTGAACAAAAGTAAACTTCAGAGTGTCAAGCATGGAAATCCAGCATACCGGTAGTCCTCGCTGAATGGCCATGGTTAAAAGTTACAACGGCCCTGAACGCATCCGTTCCTTGTAACTGTGGCCACAACAGCATGTACGGTTTCTGTCTGGTCGCCATTTGCAACCTTCACTGCTGACTTCTGGCAAACAAAGTCAGTGTAGGAGCTGTCGGGAGTTCGCAAATTATGTGACCATGGAAGGCTGTGACCACATGGGATTCGTTTAACGGCTGCCTGCTGGGACTGCCATCTTAATTCAGGGCGCTCATGTCGTGTCACCTAGCAATGGAATGGCCAGTCTCAATTACCACTGTTAAACAAGGACTACCTGCGCTAAATTAAAAATATTAGAAAGTGAACCTCAGGTGGACTGTAATCATTTAATGACTCCATAATCCCTTGCGGGGTGGAGCGTGGGCAACTGAATGGAGCTAGCAGAGTGTTTACTGGCCGGATGCCCTTCCTGTCACCAACGCAGAGTTTTTGTTCAGCAGATACATCCTCATTGTGCCCAGAGAGAGAAATGCCTGCCTCTACCTAGGATCGAACTCACAGGCTCCGGATTGTGAGGCGAGAGAGCTCCGCCTCTAGGCCACCACAACACACAATCTCAACCACCAGGGAGATGGTTTATATGAACCTAAAATGCCCTGCAGATAAAGAGTTCTGGGGCACTTCCTGAAAAACAGAGCCAAGGAAATTCCAGCAGACAATCTGGATCGCAACCCAACTCCTGCCTTTATGAAGAGGGCCACAGGCCCTGAAGGACAGGAGGAGGCTTCCTGCCACCCCCCCAAAGCAATGGCCAGGCAAGCGTGTCTTGACCCCATTCCAAGAAAATAAATTGAGAAAACGTTTCAGATATTTACACAAAGATAATTGGGAGGGAGAGAAGCACATTAAGATGTGGAAGGTTGTGTTCCTCTAGACTGTGGCAATAAGTAGCCCCACTAACATGGTTTTGGTTTCTTGATGAGCTCAATGCTCTCCTAGAGATGACGTTGACCTTGGTTGACCAACACTTACCACTGGGCCAGGAATTCCCCGAAGTCCATCTGGACCTGGCTTCCCTGGAGGCCCCTGAGGACCAACCGGACCTGTTTTCCCAGGAGGTCCTTCCAATCCAGATTCACCCTAAAGAGAAGCAAGACATTACAAGGAGAACATGGCTGAAACCAGAAAGGCTGCTTCGTCTGGTGGCAGCTCAGTAGTTGTTTTTTTTTATTTTTTACCTTGGTTCCTTTCTCTCCTTGACGGCCTTCGGGTCCTGCTGGTCCAGGTGGCCCCTAAAAAGATTGGGAGAGACGGTGCAGTGAGATTAAACCCTGATGGTTGTAGCAACTTCCCCTCTTATGAACCTCCTGCCAGGTCTAGCAACCGCTCGGCCGAAGGAAAGCCCAACCTCCATCTCCTGCATGAGCCCAGAGGTTGCCGCTTCAGATGTTTGGTCATTTTTAAAAACAAAAACCCTTTTTTATCTTTCAGGATTATTTTTTTATCCGACATTTGTGTTGTTAACACAATATCTTCCTTTAATTAAATGTCAGGCGTTGTCTGAGATTCCTTCAGATAACAAATCCAGAATTGCCTTTTGAATACAGAGCTGGAAGGGACCTTGGAGGCCTTCTAGTCCAACCCCCTGCTCAGGCAGGAGAACTGAAGACCATTCCGGGCAAATGGCTGTCCAGTCTCTTTCTTCATGACTTAAAAACCTCCAGTGATGGAGCTTCTTTATTTCTTTTACTTGCATCTAACCTTCTTCTTAAGTGGAAACAAGTTTCAAAGCAAACAACAGATGATTTTTTACCCAGAGAACAAAAATATAACCTTGAAATGGTAGCTGTGGGAAATCTGAAATCTGGCTGGAGGAGAACCAGAAAAACCTGGAGGGCCACACCCTGTTTCTGGTGGGGATGTGCCTTCTACAAAGCATCTGACAACTGTTCTCATCCTTGCTTTCCTCTTTTGCAAACGGGATGCAAACTTAACATGTTCTTGTGACAAGAAAGATAATCATTTCTTCCTAAGAGCAACATCGAGTCTGCCTTTATTCACGTCAAGTTTTCCAAATATGTCAGAGATTTGTTGTTATGGTGATACATTATATTCTCACTAATTGCCGCCTCTGATGTCTCTGCGGCTGTTTTCTTTGCAGACTTTGCAGGATTTGGTCTCCGGGGAATTGTTTAAAAGATCCGTGCATCCACACAACAACCCAACCTGCCTGGGCAGAGACCCCGCTGGCCCCTCCCCCCCTCTTTGCACCACGACACCCGTCCATTCGGCGGTTCCCTCTTTAATGCTGAGGGATCCGTGACAGTTTCTGAGATGTTTGGCTAAAAACTGGGAGATGAAAGACTGAAAAGGCAACTTACTCTCTTGCCTGGAGGGCCAGAAGGGCCCGGCTCTCCCGTTGGACCAGGGGACCCCTGAGAACAAAAGAAGAGGGGGGGGGGAAGGAAGCACAATGTTTATCCTTAGAGCTCCAACACAAGAACCGACAGGACAGGCTAAATCCTCATTTGGTTACAGGGAGTCCTCAACTGGATCCCAGATTTCTGTTGCTAAGCAGGAGGAGTTGTTAATGCAAAGGACCAGCTGTCTGCAAGGAAGAAGCTTCTTGGAGGAGAAGCGAAAGGTCTTCAAAAGAAAAAAACCAAGAAAGTCCAGTTGCCTCTTGAAAAAGCACCTTTGGGACAACCGTGACCTGGAGGACTGAGACTTTTAGCTATACCAGTGATGGAGAACTTATGGCAGGGAATAAAATAATGTGCTGAAGCTGACCAGACTAAGGACGCTAGCCAGATGAATACCTGGTAGGCAGATTTTCCCCCCCTATTTTCCTTCCCAAAAACTAAGGTGCATTTTATACTCCAGTGCATCTTATACTCTGAAAAATATGGTACATTAAAATCCTCATAGTTTCACTTAATTCTGCCGGGGAATTTATAGGGCTTCAAAAATTGCTCAGCAACAAGTCCTAGGATCCTCCAGCACTTTTCACAGTGTCTGAATTCACTGGGAACTGCAGTTATATCTAGAGAACTGTAGGTGCCTCACCTCTGGACAAATCAGAGTTCACATGTTATCTTTCTACCCGGAGAAAGTATTATAGTATTTGTTTACTATAAACAATATTATTTGTATTTAAGATACTGAAAGAAAGAGATGGCAAGCATTTTTTATTAAGATTTATTTATAAATTTTCTGAAAAGTTTATTTTCTTCTCCAACTCATATAAATTATGATTAAATATCAGATTTTGATGAGCAATGGCATAAATCAGTCAAGATTATACTTTTTCACTGTTTGGCCATGTAGAAGGAAAAATTAACAAAAATCTAAGAAGGAAAAAACTCTGATATACTACTTTGATGTAGACGCAGGAAAGCATTAAAACAGAAGTGGATATAGTGTTATTATTGGCCAGCCAGAAGTGACTAACAGCTTTAACTAGAATGTGCATATTTATTGTAACATTAAAAAGTTTTCATTTAAAAAATATTTGTACTACAAGCCAAGGTTACATTTCCCAAAATCCAACATCAAAGAAACATGCTGCTACTAGAGTTTTCGCCTATGGCCAAGGACAAATTTAAAAGGAAGTGCAAAAGGAAGAAGAGCCAATGATTTTTTAAGCTGCAGATCTGAGACACAGCTACCTCGAGCTAAGCCTTTATTACCTTCCATAGATCTTCACTGTAATTGTGATCATATTGTTTTTCCCATGCAGCATATTCCAAATAACAAATGCATAGCAGATTTCTTCATCGTGTAATACACAAAGTGTGCTTTACATTCAGATGCATGATAGTTCAAATATTAATGCCGAAATTAAGGGATTATGCTTACAATTCCAAAACTCCCAGTCCTAATGGGAATGGGAGAAATTATGAAGACAATAATGTTGAAAATATATCCCTGCTTGGGAAATCAAGCCAAAAAAATGATGGATTCTCAATCAAGATGAAAGTAGTACTGTGGCTACTACTGACCTAGTTAGTTAGTTAGTTAGTTAGTTGGTTGGTTGGTTGGTTGGTTGGTTAGTTAGTTAGTTGGTTGGTTGGTTGGTTGGTTGGTTGGTTGGTTGGTTGGTTAGTTAGTTAGTTAGTTAGTTAGTTAGTTAGTTAGTTAGTTAGTTAGCTGGGTAAGTTAGTTACACAGAGTCCTGAAACATCAGCAGCTTTGTAAAAGGACAAATACTTATATTGAAAATCTTTCTTTTCTTTTTTCTTTTCTTTTCTTTTCTTTTCCTTTCTTTCTTTCTTCAACATCTGTCTGAATTGAAGAAAGTTTTATTTTGTTCTAATGTATTCATGCCTTGTTTTTCTCTTTCCTTATTCTTTTCTTTCTTTCTTTCTCTTTCCCTTCTATTCTTCCTTCCTTCTCCTGTGCTCCAGCAATTTAGCAAATGAAAGCAGTGAGTCTACGTGGAGCATTGTTGTTTTTTTTAAAGGATGGTGAGGAGTCAAGAGCCATCTTCCTTTCCCAAAAGCCCAAGCCCCAAGTTGGGCCATTTTTGGGGGCTTCCCTTTTCCTCAGCAAACATGTTGAACCTGCTGCCTTTCCATGAGGCAGAATAAGCACCTGCCTCTTGGGGAAGGGCAGATGTCAGCCTACCTGTTGGCTTTCTGTGAATGGACCTTAATGGGGGCATTTTGCAGCTGCACTTTCTGAGAGCTCTGACAGAAGCTTCATCAGCAGGGATCCCCAGCTCCTCTCCTTGCTAATCCTTGACCTTCTCTTGCAACCTCCCAGAGAGGCCAAGGGTGAAGAAAAAACCAAGTCAGCTGTTTTTCTTTGCACACTTTGCTGAAACCACAAGCTGTGCAAAGGAGGAGGATGCGCCTTCTTCCTTCAGCTAGCAAAATAAACTGTATTCAGACCTTAAAAAAAAAGACCCAGACCTTAGTCCTCTCTTCTAGTCTCTCAGCTCTTAACTGGTGGGAACAAGGGTCTCTATCCCATCATGGTTTGACCTAAGGCAAGATACCACCTCAGCAAACCTGGCATCAACATTTTGGAGTTGCCGACCTCCTTAATATTAATGAGTAACCCTTCCCATTTATTCAGGAGTCTTCAGGAGGGGAATTCTGGGAGTTGAAGTCCACAAGTCTTAAAATTGTCAGGGTTTGAGACCTCTGCACTAGCTAATACGGTCCAGTCCACCAGGAGACTGACTGTCCAGGATAAATAAATAAACAAATAAACAAATAAACAAATAAACAAATAAACAAATAAATAAATGAAGGAAGGAAGGAAGGAAGGAAGGAAGGAAGGAAGGAAGAAAGAAAGAAAGAAAGAAAGAAAGAAAGAAAGAAAGAAAGAAAGAAAGAAAGAAAGAAAGAAAGAAAGAAAGAAACCAACCAACCAACCAACCAACCAACCAACCAACCAACCAACCAACCAACCAACCAACCAACCAACGGACTTTAGGCTAAGCTTTGGATCGTGAAGTGCCTTATCTTGACAAGTTCATCAACGTACTTTTCTGGGCAATAATACTGAAACAATTTGGTATTTGCACCTTCTGGGATGGATTGTTGATGTTGTCATTGTTTGATTCCCCAGGCTAGAATACAGGCCTGGGATTCCCTAGGGATTCCCCATCCAAGCACAAGCTGGTTCAGACCTGACTGAGATTTCTAGATCATCCCTTGAGCCACACTTTTCTTTCTTTCTTTCTTTCTTTCTTTCTTTCTTTCTTTCTTTCTTTCTTTCTTACTTTCTTTCTCTTTCTTTCTTTCTTTCTTTCTTTCTTTCTTTCTTTCTTTCTCAGAATGGGTTATTTGCCATTCTTTTATTCTTTCTGGGCCCCTGCGTCTGCCCACAGATTTGGTCTCAGTTTTGCCTCACACACACCCCCAAAAGAATTTGACTGTCATTTTTGGGTAGAGCAATGAAGAGGTTAGGCATGAATGCTGGTTGGGTGTCTTTGGGTCACTCCCTCTGTCTCAGCCCAAGTTTGTTGAAGGACAGTAGGATAATATGTACTCTGCTGCCTTGAGTGGCACTAATTAAATCTAGTATTATTTATGGAGGACATGAAAGCCTGCCTAAAATATCACAAAATGAAATATGAAAAAGTGGAATGTTCCCATTAAGATCTGCAGAAATGGGCAACAGCATCCTCCCTTTAGGACGTCTCATCCTCACTCAGTAACTCTAGTTTGGGTAATGAAACATCTGCAAAAAAAACAACCAAGATCAGAGAGCACCAAAGACCCCTCACTGACAACAATGGACCAGAAACCAGGGAGCGGGGAAGAAGCACCTGAGGACAAGGCCAGAAGAATGAATTGAAGCTTATCGAGGAGACATTCAACCTAGAACTAAGAAATTTCCAGACGGTGAGAACGATTAACCAGTGGAACGGCTTCCCTCCAGATGTTGCGGATGATCCATCAGTGGAGATTTTTAAGCGGAGGGTGAGCAGCCATTTGACCAGAATAGACTAGGGTCTCCTGCTTGAGCAGGGGGTTGGACTATAAAACCTTCCAGTTCCCTTCCAATTCTGTTATTCTATGTTCTATCTTTGAAGCAGATCCTTGCCAGCAAGCTGTCATCAGGCTGTTTTCAAAGGTGACCTTTGAATGATAAATAAAAAATAATGAACTGCTTTTCTGTGCCCAGGAGAGACCAGGGTTTTTTTTTTCCACTGACGTTCAGGATCCAGTAAACAACCAGACTGTCTTATGGTTATTTATAATGTCAATATATAAAGCTGTCCCAGCTTAAAGCCAACACTTACACTTGCTTAAAACAAGAGATGCTGGAAGTTGAAGTCCACAAATGTTAAAGTTGCCAAGGTTCAAGACCCCTGGTTTAATGTGTACTTTCCTTTAAAGTACCTCTTGTCTGATTTCTTCTTTGATATTTTAGGGATCGTAAATTCCTTCATAGTCTTAGGATAGTGGGAGGTGAACAATATTTCAGATAATAAATAACCTAGGGATGCTTTGTTTCTCACATATTGCAACTTTCTCCAAATTGGTGCCCTCAAGATACGTTGAGAGGTTGCAGGATTCAATCTGGGTTGGTCGCTGGACTAGAAGTTTTGTCTTCCAAGTTTTTGGACTAGGCTTGAGAGAAGTTCTGTGACGATGGATTCCAGCACGCGACCGAAAGCCCAGAAGACTTGGGTGACCAACCCAGATTGGATCCTGCAACGTTATCCTTGGATACGTAAATTTGCCTTCATTATGCACCTCATCATCCATTTTAGATTCAAGAAACTTTCTTCCCACCCACCCACTGTCCTCTGATCCCTGGTCTCTTCCTTTCCTGGAATTAATATGGATGTGTTAGTTGGGATGGTGTCAACCTAAAAAATGTGGAAGAGCCTCCCCAATCCTCCATCCCTGAAGAGGGAGGGCCCCTGTGGTACTTCACACCTCTTTTGCAAGTACATTCTTTAACAAAACAGCTCAGGGCGGCTCTACTTGCATCTTGGGCTTGAAAAAATGCAAATGACCAGATAGAGAAGCTCAGTAGTGGAGCCCTTCCTCTGAATGCAAATTCAGCTCAAAAGCAGGCAAGAGAGGCAAAGGGCAGGCCTGATTTGGGGAAAAACATGATGATAGGCTGAAAATGAGGTGGGAGACTGGGAAGAGTCTGTAAGATTTGCCCTAAATGGCCAAACCCTTTAATAAAGCAGTGGGTAACACAAAAGGAAGATTTTTTTTGCCTGTCCAATTGAAGATCCACATTTTATACGAAGAAGCCAGTATGTATTCAAGATTGAAAAGGTGAGAAAGGAACCCAGAAAAGGGCTAGACAGCAGCATGCTGGAACTGCTTAAAAAAAGCCAATATTAACAGAGCCGCAGAATGAAGATCACGTGAAGTGTTAATACCATTTTATGACGGGGATTAAGGTGCAAACCTGCCCTTAGTGAAAGGAGGAAGCTTTCATTCCATCACAGAGTCCCTCTCTAGATAGTTATCAGAGATGCTCAAATATGACCTGCCTCCAGCAAGCAAGGGGTTGGACTGGATGTCTGGTAGCATTACACATTTAATTAATAAATAATAAAGACTGCAATTCTTAAAACTTCAGAGTCCTCTTCATGTGAAGCTTGACTTTCTAGTTAAGAGTATCCATGGGGCGCCAGGTGGGGAGATCCTTCCTAATTTACAGTTATTGGTGAACTATAATTTAGTATTATGAATTGCCTTAGGCCTTGGGTGCTCTGTCAAATTCTTCCAAAAGCAGTCAGGCGACTTTGCTATGGTTGCAGACTGTGAAGACAACAGGAAACAGGAAAGGTTCCAATGGATCTTAATTACACTTCATTAAAACAGTCTATCTGCAGGACAGGTATTAGCTTTCTGCAAATGACCATTAACATTAAGTAGAGTTGGAGAATTGAACAAAACCCTACATTGAGATTAATCTAAAACAGAAGGAAAACCTTACAATCTCCTTGTGGTCTTATTTATTGAGTTTACAATTTGCCTTTCCCATATTTAAAATCATTTAAACAGAGTTTAAAATTCAGAGAGTAGATAACACAGCACAAGGAATGCAGTCGAAATAAATCCCTGCATGAAACTCTTCACCCACATAATGGACAATTAGGAAGACAGTTTTGTTATTTTTTTTGTTATTTTCCTGTATACTGGAAAAGTGGAGATCCCAAATGCATCTCTTGGGGGGAGGAAGGGAAAATGTCATAACCTTGGTTAGATGGTGGACTTTCCACCTATTTTTAAATAGTGATCATAACATTATTTTGTTGCTTTGAAATGTATAGCCCAGAGCTGTGTATCTATCTATCTATCTATCTATCTATCTATCTATCTATCTATCTATCTATCTATCTATCTATCTATCTATC
>JANHFT010039296.1:0-12482 GCA_032467955.1 Pseudoxenodon macrops | reverse complement strand
ATTCAAAATTTCCAAAGTTAATATAAAAAGTAGAGGAGATAGTGGGCATCCTTGTCTAGTCCCTTTTTCTATTTTAAGGAGCTGCCATTTTGACCACGAGGTTGCAGGGTGAGTCGGATTCAACGAGGCACAACCAGGCCCAAGCCCAATAGTTACCACCCTTGCCACTAGAGGCAGCTAGTGCCTAATCACAATCCAAACATATTAAGGCTGAGTTTAAATTGCCAAGGGGCCGAATTTAGTCACATCCAAGATGGCAGACACCATTTTAAAGGATACAAACATCATGGCTGAGAACCAGGCCTCATCAGCGAAGGGCAGCCACAATACAAGGCAGGCTAACACCAGGGCTGCTAATAAGAAAGCAGCCAAGGAATCCAGATCCAGCAGGATGTCTAGGCCTTCCAAATCAGCAGAGCGAGAGGCGGAGCAAAGGCAAAAGGCCATTGAATGAGACATCGCTAAAGCCCAGAAATCATCAGTTCAGGGGGGCCCATCCCATCTTGTAGAGATGTCTTCCCAGGATCACTCTCCTGCTTCGACACCCAGGAGCTTTCAGGATCCCTTCAAGGGCATCCTACCAGGCACCTGGTCCCCAGATGAGGACAGAGACCAGGACTCACTTCCACCCTTTGAGAGGGAGGCGTTATTTGGGCCTATGCCTGAATCTGCCACGCCAGACACACTCCGGATCCAGCCCATTGACCACAGAAGGGCTCCCACTGCAGCGGGCCTTCGATCAGAGGGAAGGCAGGGGCCCCATCTCTCCTCTGACATGGCAGCCATCATATCTCAGGCCATTCGACAGGGGATAGCTGCAGGTCTACAACAGAGGACAACCTTGGGCATGGGATATCCCAGGGAGTTGGGACCCTACCCTGGACACCATTACTCTGCAGAGGTAACGTCCCAGCATGAGACCAATCTCCAGGCCCTTTCAGTCTGGCTTCTCTCTCGGGAGAGGATAGACAAAGGGAATTAGATTTATCAGATGATGAGGACCTCCAACCAGACCTGCCTGCATTTGTGGCCTCTTTAAGCCCCCTCTTTTTCTATCTTTACTATTCAAAGCAAAGAATGTCACTGGTTTAATGGCTTCTCAGGCTTCTGCAGCTTCAGCCCCTGCACAGGACCAGGCTATCCCCCTTTTTTCCGAACCAACCTTGGAGACGGAGGATATTCCAGCTCCCAAAGATTAACCACTAGATTAAGCAGCCTGGACAAGCATTTTTATAACATGACCCCAGATTTCTCAACTGCCTTGCAGATTCCTGTGGTGGATCCCCCGGTGATGGCCTTAGCTTCTTCTCCTTTAGTGACAGGTTCCCCAGAGGAGGCTCTCCATCCGAAGGACAAGAGGGTGGGGCAAACCTTAGTAAAGACCCACCAGGCAGCCACTTGGGCCATCAAGGCCTCCATGTCTGCCTCCTTCTTCAATAGAGCCTCTCTCTTATGGTTGAGGGAACTGCAGGATAAGCTTCCCTTTGAGGACACTAGGTCCCATCAGGACATCAATAAGATCCTAGCAGCCCTAGAATTCTCAGCAGATGCCACATTTAACACGGCCAGGTTTGCGGCCAAATCCATTGGTTCTTCAGTGGCATCCAGACATCTCCTCTGTCTTCGCCAATGGCAGGCAGACGTCAGAAACAAATGGAGATTGGCTTGGGCCCCCTACTTGGGCCACAACCTTTTTGGGGCATCACTGGACCCCATCTTGGTAGAGACTAGAGACAAGCGCAAGGTTCTACCGTCCATGGCTAGGAGATCTGACTTCTGTCCCTTCCCCTATTCACGTCTCTCCTCTCCCAGGGGACAGGAATTCAGGACTCAGAGACCCTTCTCCTACAGACAAGAGCAAACCTAAGACAGGCAGGGCAGACAAGGGCCCAGGTACCCTTCTAAGCAGCCCTTTCGGGGGGAAGGGGGTGCCCCTACCGCTGCTTCCGATGACAGACCAAGTAATCGTCCCATTGGGAGATGTCTGGCGTATTTTGCCAGCCAATGGAAGGATTCCACCTCGGACGCCTGGGTGAGGCAGACAGTGTCTTCCGGTCTATCCCTAGAGTTCCTTTCCACCCCTCCGAGGTTCTTCATCCAGTGTCCAGTATCCAGGGACCGGACAAAACATCACCTTATGGAATCGGCCATAAGCCACCTCCTGGAAATTTAGGCCATTCAATTGGTTCCCCCAGACCAGAAGGGACAGGGATTTTACTCCCTACTATTCATCATTCAGAAAGCCTCAGGGGGATAGAGGGCAATTCTGGACCTCAAATCCCTAAACCAGCGCATAATTTATCGCAGGTTCAAGATGCAGTCACTCCTCACCATCCTAGGTGATATAAGACAAGGGAACTTCCTCATGTCTATTGACCTGACGGAAGCATATCTTCATGTTCCCATCCTCCCTGACCACAAACAATTCCTCCGCTTCTGCTATGCAGGGACTCATTATCAATACAGGGCCCTCCCATCGGTTTCTCCTCTGCCCCTAGGGTTTTCACTAAATTGATGGCCACTTTCACTAGCCACCTCAGATCCATTCCCATAAGGATTCAATTTTACCTGGATGATATCCTTATACAGTCCAGTTCAGAGCACCAGGCGAGGTGGGACCTTGAACTTACGATTCAGGCCCTGCAGGCCCATGGTTTTTCCATCAACAGGGCCAAAAGCCACTTGATGCCATCAACCAGACTACTGCACCTAGGAGCCGTCATTGACATGGTGGAATCAAAGGTCTACCTTTCTCCAGAATGCCAAACCAGCCTGAAGACCTAGCGTTCCATGTCATAAGAGACTGCACGGTTCCTTTGGTCATGCTCTCACAACTCCTAGGGAAGATGGTGTCCTGCATTTCCATCGTTCCCTGGGCCCGCCTACACAGCAGAGCCACTCAATGGTTTCTCCTTTCTTACCAACTGTCCAGCAAGAGCAATTCCAGATCCAGGGTTCGGGTTCCGTCGGAGGTACTGCATTCCCTGGAATGGTGGACTTCGGAAGCGGTCTCCAGAGGATCCACATTCAAAGAACCCAACTGTCTCACACTTACGACTGATGCCAATCTCTTCGGCTGGGGAGCTCACCTGCACATGGCTCATGGTCAGTGGACACATCAAGACTTGACCCAAAACATCAATTGGTTGGAGCTCCGGGCTATACACCTAGCCCTCAAGATCTTCGAGCCATGGGTGTCGGGACAGGATATCCTGATGCTAACTGACAACGTGATGGCAAAGGCCCACATAAACCACCTGGGGGGAACACACTCTAGACCCCTCATGGAGGAGACAGAGCAATTATGCCTCTGGACAGAGGCCCAGTTCAGTTCCATATGAGCGGATCACATATCGGGGGAAACCAGCATTCAAGTGGACTGGTTCAGCAGAACGTCAGTGGACAATGCAGAGTGGCGGCTGCACCTGTCGTTATTCAGAGACCTGACAACCCATTTCGGCCTCCCAGCAGTCGACCTGTTCGTTACCCAGGTGAACACACAACTTCCTCGGTTCTTTGCCAGGTTTGTGATTCCGGGAGCGGAAGGGATAGATGCACCGCGAAGCCCATGGCCTCCAGGACTGCTGTACATGTTCTCTCCTCTGCCACTCATTCCCAGGGTCATCAGGAAACTGTTGGAGGAAGAAGCGGAACTCATACTTCTAGCACTGCACTGGCCCAGATGACCTTGGTTTGCAGACCTGGTGAACCTATCAGTGTCTCATCCCTGGAGAATCCCTCCGGACAGGATATCTCTCAGCCAGGGGGCATTGGTCCACCCAGACCCCCAGTGGCTCCAACTGACCGCCTGGCACTTGAGAGGATCCTCCTGAGTGGAGCTGACATCTCTAACAGAGTCATCCAGATCCTCCAGGCCTCACGAAGAGCATCCACCAATCGCATCTACAATGCCATGTGGAAGATCTTTTGCCAATGGTGTTCGGGCAAGGAATTGTATCCAATATAATTCCATCACCAATATCCTAGTGTTTCTCCAGGATGGTCTGTAGAAAGGATTATTGCCAAATACCATCTGGAGGTAAGTGGCGTCTCTTTCGTCCATTCTGACGTGCTGTTCTCTGGAGTTTCTATCTCAGCACCCCTTGATTTGCCAATTCCTCAAGGGCGCAACCAATCTCCGTCCACCTACAGTCCACAGATTTCCCACGTAGGACCTGACTAAAGTTCTATCTGCTTTTACCAGACCACCTTTCGAACCAATTCGGGGATCCAGCCCCTGCTTCCTCACTTATAAGGTGACCTTTTTAATAGCCATTACATTGACCACGGCAGCCTGGGCCACCCAAGTGTCAATCGAGGAAGTTTGTTGGGTGGCCACCTGGTCTTCCCCGTTGCCCTTCATACGCCATTACAAATTGGACTCTTACACATCGGCGGAAGTGGCCTTTGGCAGAAGAGTCCTTCAAAGAGTTCATGAGGCTAGGGAACCAGCGGACTACACCCTCCCAATAGGAATGCGAGCTTTGGTATGTCCCATGACTGGATGCTGTCTCCATCTGGGGTGTTGGTCTTACCTGATACGGTCCTTCTCATTAACGTGGAGACAGCATCCAGCCCCACCCATTGCCTGTCCGGTCCTTCTTTCACATTTCTTGTTTCTGGTTCTTTGTTCTTTGATTTTTCCTTGTTAGCTAGTTGAGTTTGGTTACGAAACACGTCAGTCTACGTCATCTCCTTCATCAATAACTGGGGATAGGAGGAGGAGGAGGACACGTGTCTTCAGAAAGCACAGGCTCAGTCCTATAGGATTATTGGCAGAGCAACCCATGACTGGATGCTGTATCTATGTTAATACCTTGAGTCCAGTATCTCCTTGATAAACCAGCATGCCTACTATCCCTGTCCTAATGTCCCCATGTATTTGTAACCATCTCATGTACTGAAAACCATGCTTATACATCTGATGCCTTCACAATCATGTTTATACTTTGTCTGTAATCATATATATGCTTGACAAAATGAATAAATAAATAAATAAATAAATAAATAAATAAATAAATAAATAAATAAATAAATAAATAGTGTTTCTCCCAACCACCACTAAAATAGGCAGAGGCTCCTCTTTGACTGGCCTTAACTTGGAGCCTTTGAAGGGTTTCAATAAGCTACAATGGAACACTGGGTGGACTCACCTGAGCACTTTCGGTAACCATAATTCCACTGTAACTGAGTTTATGGTTCAAACAATTGGGAACAGATCTATGCACTTGGGACCCAATTTTTTTACAAGGTTGGTTCAGCTGCAGGTATTTAGTAGACAGGTATACTTTCTCCAAAATCCTGAACTTTTTCTTGAGGGCTCTCTTCCGATCTCCCTCTTTCTTTTGTGACTCCCTGGCTTTACTCAGTGCTCTCTGCATACTTCCCCAGGCAGCTTTTAGAGTGTCTATCCATTCAGCTAATGTTACTGAAGGAGGATGTTCTCTTGGAAATTCTGGCATTGGCACAAACTCGATTCCTTAAAGGATGTGAACCCAGGGCTACTATGCACCGGGTTATTATAAGTCACTTCTGCAAAATGTAGGAGCTCCACCCAGTTGGTCTGCTGATAGTTTACATAGCAAGCTAGGTATTGCTCCATTATTGCATTAGCTCATTCTTCCACCCATTAGTGCTCGAATGAAATCCCAAATTAAGACCATGGGTTGACCCTATTCCCTTTATGAACTCCCACCAAAACTGCTGTAAACTGCATACCCGCAATTTGAAATTATGCACCTTGGGACTCCATGCAGCTGATAGCCGTGCTGCATGAACATCTTGGCCAGACACCAGGCTGAGGAAAGCTTCAGAAATGCAATGAAGTGTGCTTGCTTTGAAAACAAGTCAACCACTGTACAAACCACAGTACTCCCTTTACTCTCAGGAAAATCTACTATAAAATCCATGGTGATTTCTTCCCATGGCCTGCTGGGATTGGCCACCAATTGTAGCAACCCAGGAGTCTTCCCTTGGCAATTGCTTCATGGACGTGCACACTGAGCAGCTGGTTACATAGCTTTCTATGTCTTTCTTCATCTTGGCCCACCAGAATTGGCTCTTAGCCAAGTGAAGAGTCTTTATGAACCCTAAGTGGCTTCCTGTCGTGGCTTCTTTTTAGGATTTGGATCCTCTGGCTGGCTGGAACATACAGTTTGTCTCCCATCCATGCCAGGTTCTCTCTCATCATCAGCTCGTTTTTGTGGTCTTTGACCCATGCGTCTTCCTTTAACCATTGGGTCACACTTGAAACCAATGAGAATGCCATTTAGGCTTTTCCAGCTGAAAGATCCCATCCAACCACATGATATGTGGGTCGTGTGCCTGAAGCCATTCCAGTACCAAAACAATCTGAAAATGTAGAGCGGCTGCCACATAGAACTCCAAGTGCTCCATGTAGTTTCCCATACACATCTGAAGAGGCTTGGTGGTGGTGGCTACCAGGCATGACAGAATTAGCTGGCAGTTGATAGTTTTGACCAAAATAGGTGGGTCTACCTCATGCTGTGGTACATTCCACTTAGTGGCAAAAGCTGTATTCATGAAGTTCGTGGTCACCCTTGAGTTCACCATGGATTGCTTGGGAACTTACTTACTTCTGGGAAAAGTCAACATCATGGCCACCACCAAATGCTGGATTAGTTTAATCCATGGTGTTAACACCTGGCCTACCCCAGAAACCACCTGACCAGGCGAGCCATTTAATGTCAATGATGTCCCACTGTTGCTGGAGTTTTCTTTGCATGACACTTAGTGGCTAGGTGACTGGGGTCTCTGCAGTACAAGCACAAGCCTCCCCTGTGCCTCTGATCCTTTTATGCCTGTGTGAGGTGCATCCCCTCCCCTTGCATAGGTTCCCTAGAGGGCTGAGGCTCCTCGTGAAACCTCCCAGATATTGGAGCAGCAGCCTCATCGCCACACTGTTGGCTGCTGGAGCCGACCATCTATGCACAAGTACAGGTGCATTATGGCTTGCAGGGTGCTAGGATAGTCTGTCCAGGTTAACTTGTCCAGAATCTCAGAAGACAGTTCCTCCTAGAATTGGTCCATTAGGGTCTCCTCGTTTCATCTCAAATCCTGAAGGATTAGCCGGAAATCAGAGGTGATTCCTTGATGGGGTTTTCAAACATGGCCTTCATTTTGAGGCAAAACCCTGTGTAGTCATCCAACAACTATCTGGGTTGTGTGAGGAGTTGGGTCACCCATCAAGCGGCTGGTCCTGTCGCCACCTTCTGGTTGGTTTGAAATTCATCCTGTCTCAGCCTTATGAACAGATGACATTGTCCAAAAAAAATATCTGGGAATTGGGCAGAAATTCCTATCAAATTTATCTGGGATAGCAACCAGGCGAGATCTTGAAGGTCTAGATGCTTGCAATTGTGCCAACTGGTTGAAAAGAGGGTTACAGTACTTGCTGGGCCAACTGGTCTAGTAATTGCTCCATAATGTCCAACAAACTGAGCTTTTCTTCCTGGGGCAAATGGGGCTGAGAACAAACAATACTGCCTCTCTCACTACCCATACATGTAACTGTGGTTTAGTGAGTTTATTAATATTCCCCAGCAGTTCCCTTCACCAAAACCCCCAAAACTGTCCCAATTAAGTCCAGCCACAAGCAAATCATGGGCAAAGAAAGTTCAGAGTCTCCAAGGCAATTCCAAACATGGTGTCAGTCCAGAGTGAAACAGGAATCGATGATCAAAGAAACATCTAGAAAACAAACACCTCCATCTGTCTGCTGTGATAAATAGCCAGCTTCCGGTGCAACCCATCAAGATGGTTGGGGCCTTCTCTTCTTGAGTAGTCTGGCTGATCTTCTTTGCTTCTGCCTTTTCTCTGTGATAGGTGTTCTCGGATGAAGTCCAGAAGGCAGTTCCTTCTCCTCTTCACTGGCCATCTGCCAATGCAAACTTTTCCCAACTGAAGCCTCCTCCAGATCCTTTCCAGACGGCCATTCAGAGCCATCAATCAACTCCAGAGGTGGGTTCCTACCGGTTCTATAGAACCGGCAGTAACTTAGTGATGACATCACAGAGTCGGTCCTGTTGGTGGCTCTGTGGGCAACGCCATCTTTGATTTTTGACTAGTTTTTGACTGCTGCGTGCATGCGCGCATGCTTCACGCACACACACGCAGCGCGACCATGAGCGAACTGGCAGTAAAAATATCCAGAACCCTCCCCTGATCAACTCCACTCCTGTCATGCCAGGAATGGGCTCATCCTCCCTTGAGCTGGTATCTGGGGAGATATCTGAGTCATCTAAGGGAGGTATCACAGGACTGGTCATGAAAGTTATTGCAAAGATGCTTTTCCAAAAAGCAACTGTACTTGCTTTGTTTTTGCTTGCCAACATTTCACTTCTCATCCAAGAAGCTTCTTCAGTTCTGTAAGAAAGGTAACCCTATGCTATTTATAGAAAGTATGCTCCCCTACACATATGTAACAATCTAGTACTTTGTCACTATCAAATGAACCAGTGACACCCAAGAGGGACCTTTCGTAATAATAATTGTTTGTATCTCAGTTAGATAAATAAAGCCATGAAACAATTACATGCCCTTTGACAACCTGAAAGGTTAATTCAAACATTTTTTATCTCATTCTTTCTGTACTTTAACAGTCTTTTGCTGCCCCACTTACCCACATGTATGTTTCAGTGTTGGTTTAGAGAGAGCTAGATTAGAACAGCAATTGGCTCAAGATAACAAAGATAACAAAGAAATGAACATATGGCAAAATCAAAACAGTCTGGGAATAAAGGTTTTGCCTGGGTAGTTTCAAGAGAGAAGCCAAAATACAATCTGAAGCTTGGAGCCTCCAATTAGGTTCGTCAGCCAGTCCAATGGGCAGAGTTTCAGGGTTTACAAGTAGAATTCACAGGAACAGCCCAGGACACGATTTCAGAGGGTCATTTCCAAGTGAAACCAGCCACGAACAAGCCCCAGAATAAACTTCCAGGCAATGGCCAATTAGTCCATGAAACGGATAACCAGCTGCTCAAACAGGGTCCAAAACATGAACACAAAGCTTCTTGGCAACTTTAACTAAATCAATGTACCTCACGAACTGCAGAGTCTTGGAAACACAACCAAACATCTGGCCATGACCCACACACATTGCTTCCAGCAACGCCTCCCTCTCCCTGCTGTGCTAAATAGCTCCTGGTGTAGCCCATCAAGAGGGCTGGGGCAATCTCCACCTCTCTGCCCTGTGTACTCTGGGTTCCATCATGTCAGGCAGCGCCTTCCCCTCTTTCTCACTGGCCTGCAAGTTCTCCCCAACTGTGGCCTGTTCTGCTGGAAGTTCAGAGTCAGTAACTCCTGACGTGCCAGGAATGATCCCATTCTCCCTTGAGCCAGCTTCAAGTGGAGAAGTCGTCGTCCACAGGAGACATCACAAGCCTTGTGTCAGGGTTCCAAGTAATACCCCCAACACATGAAGACTCCAAAACTAAAAGTTCCACTTTATTAAAGATGTCATATTGGCACACCTGGGAAAACCCGAATCTTAGAGGTCCAGGTTTTTCCCACCCAAAAGAAAGTCAAAGATCCATCCCATGCACCCACAAGTCCATCACATGGCGCAATCATTTCATCACCCCAACTGGAGACAACTCACAGTCACTCCCATCCAGGTGCAAGCCGAATGTCCTTGACTCCCAGAGAAAGGAATGTTGTTGTGGCTAATCCTCCACTGACTCCTTGCAATTCCCCCTCCCATTTTCCCAGGCATTAAATGTGGCAGCCCTGAAGCGCAAAATAAAAATATGGCTTTCAGGGCTGACACACCACCCCTCCTCAGTTGAGAATCATGTCCTGGAATGAGAGGAAGGCAGGAGGTTAATTCAGTCAGCATGTTGACCACCTCTCCTCCCCCAAGGACCCTTTGGCTTATTGGGAAATTTATTATGAAACTGTTTCACTAATGAATCAGCTTTTACATCCCAACTTTTAAGCCATGTAGCTTCTGACAAAGGGTATCCTTTCCAATGAACTAGATACTGCAATCTACCCCTATGTTAATTAGAATATAAAATATTTTTTTATTTCATAATGAGTCTCCCCCTGTACTAAAATTAGTTTGGGAAGTGCTGCTTGCTGTGATCTCAACCTCAAACTGACAGCAGGCTGCAATGGAATACTGGATGCACTTTCCGTAGTATGCAGGGGAGGCTGAGCTGCACTGTTATTGGGTTAATCACAGGAAAGGTCCTAAGAATTTAGGTCCTAATTTCTTACTAGGCAGTTTTACCCTAATGCATTTTGTTGACAGATAAATTCGATCTCCCACCTGAAAGGGGAGTTGGAGAGATCTATGTTTATCAGCTTGGTTTTTATACACTTCTGTGGTATTAGCTAGCACTTTTTTGGTGTTTTCTCAACCCTTCTTTAATGACTCCATCCATTCAGCTAGAGTCATAGAAAAGGATTGTTCTCTTGGCAGTTCATGCTGCTGGTGACCTGGAAAGGGGTCAGTCCAGTGCTGCTGTGCATTGTGTTGTTGTAAGCCACCTCTGCAAAAGGTAGCAGATCTGCCCAGTTCTCTTGCTGGTAATCTACATAACATCTGATGTATTGTTCCACCATGCCATTTGCGCATTCCGCAGCCCTGTTCATACTCGGATGGAAAGCCAAGCTAAGTCCTTGAGATAATCCAATGGCTCTCAGGAACTCTCTCCAAAACTTCATGGTGAACTGGACTCCCCTGTCCAAAATCACTCATCTTGGCATCCATTGCAGCTAGTAGATCTGTTTCACGAACATCTTGGTCAGCTTCTTGGCTGATGATAGTCCTGAGCAAGCGGGAAAGTGAACTGATGACAGTCCTGAGCAAGCGGAAAAATGAGCTTACTTAGAGAATATATCAATGACAGTCCAGGTCACAGTGTTTCCCACACTCTTAGGGAGATCAACTATAAAATCCATGGCTATCTCTTCCCATGGCTGGCTGGGTTCGGCCACTTGTTGGTCTCATGTTCATAGTAGCACAACTTTTTACGTAGTCTTCCACATCTGCCTTCATCTTGGGCCACTGAAATTGCCTCCATGCCAGTTAATGTGGCAATACAGACACAGAGGAATGGGTCTTACTTACTGTTTGTGGGCTCTGCAGGGAGCCTAAGCTACCCTGAAGGGGCGGTGAAGCAAAGAGGGGCACCCTGTGAGGTCAGGGAGAGTCTCAGCTCTCCTGTCCAGCCTGGGATCTTTTTTCCCCTCTCAGCCATGGCAAGAAGAAAAAGCAACCTAAAGATGGCCACTATAAAGCTGGGACAACCGAAGAATAACAGTTAAGACTGGTGCTGAAGAGAAGAAGGTGAGCCGTGGTGGAACTGGGGGAGATGATTTTTCTTTTGTTCTAAATCTAACTCCAAGAAATAATTCAGAACCATTTGTCCAGAACTATGCACTAAAGCGGCACCTAAGCATTTTGGGGCACCCTGAAGAAATACCCAACTGGAAATGAAAGGTGCAGGAGAATAAATAATAGATTTTGAAATAAACTGAAAATTGACTCCAGAAAATTGAAGCGGTACTAGAAAGGCATTTTGAAATATTGGAATTATCTATATACAAAATATATTCTGCTTTTACATTTGTTGTATAATCCAAATGCGGATGGACTAATAAATTGAAATCTAAGGAGAGAGTGCCACCTGCTGACAAAAACAGAAACTACAAGGAAGTGATTTAACCAAACTTAAAGGAGGAATGTGGGAGGCAAGTAAAAAAAAGCATAGTAATTAAAGTATTGAAGTGGGCAAGAGACGATCTTTATCTTTATTGTTCTGATTTGCCTTTCCATTTTCCTCTCTTTATTTTAAAATATAGCAATCAAAGTATGAAGCTGGCAAGAGATGATGGATGGATGATTCCTCTCTTTGTTACTGCTCTGAATTGCCTTTCCCTTTCTCCTCTTTTTTCATCTCTTTTTCTAGGCAGGTGACATGATTAGAAGTTAGGCAGGAAAGAAAAAAGTTTCTTAATAAAAGGTGATATGATTAAAAGCTAGAATAAGTGATAGAAATAAAGGGAATATTCATGTATACATTTTTATTTGATAAAATGAAAGTAATAATGAGAAATAGGTGGAGAATTGAATAATGATAGACTTTAACCTAATATAGATTTGCATTGTTATTAGAAATACATAAGTTGATTGAATGTAATAATGTTTAATCTGATCAGTTTCATATCAGTGCTAGGCTATTCTACTACCTTCAGAACTATCTCTGTAGGAAAATACAGTAGAGGGCAATTGGAGTATGTATTCTATGGGGATAATTACCAGTATTCATTTTTTAACTTTTACTCTATGGTTATGTGTAAACCTTTCTTACAACTTCAGTTGTTAAAATACATTTTGTCTTCCAAAATTTTGGAATTTGGTAATTACTGTATTTTTCAGAGTATAAGACGCACCGGAGTATAAGACGCACCTTAATTTTGAGGGAGGAAAACAAGGAAAAAAGTATTCTGAACAA
>JANHFT010039282.1:0-12483 GCA_032467955.1 Pseudoxenodon macrops | reverse complement strand
CTTAGCCTGCACCCCTTTCTGGTGGCTATTCAAAGATAAAAGATCGTAATCGCTTTGGTAGCACATATACTAAAATAGGAACAATACAGAGAAGATTAGCATGCAAATTTGTGAAGTGTTCCATTTAAAAAAAGATAAAAGATTAAATTATGCTGAATTCTGCATGCAAGAATGATAAATAGGCTTAATATTTTTATACTAAATGGTTCTAAACGGCAGATAAACTTACATTTATGACAGGCATCAGAAAAAAGTGCAATAGATAACGTGCTGATTACTATGAACTTTCTATATCAGTGATGGCTAACCTTTTTTTCCATCGCATGCCAAAAACAGGGAAACACATGTGCCCACACCCATAATGCAATGCCCTCCCCGCCACACATGCACATGCTCCCCCCTGTGCATGTGCACAGGCCTCACTCCAGTTGGCCTGTTGGGTCACTTTTCACCCTCCCCAGGCTTCAGGAGGATTTCCTGAAGCCTGGGGAGGATGAAAATGGCCTGCCCTGCCCTCTGGAAGGGTGAAAATCAGCTAACCAGCATCATGCGCATACGCACTGGAACTGACATATGGCAATGCCTCGCATGCCCTCAGATATGGCTCCGCGTGCCACCTGTAGCACACGTGCCATAGTTTCACCATCACTGTTCTATGTGGAAAATTTCAAAGTACTTCCTCATCTAGGAAACAATCATTTTCCACTTTGCCTATATTAGAAGCCTCCCACTCGGCAGGTATACCTGGTCCTAGAGACTTGTTTCACTCCTTCAACTTCTCCAGTAAATCAGTCAAGATGTGCCAGATGGACCAGTCAATTTAAGCAAAAGATGAAGAGGGCATTGGCAGAAGACAACCTAAAAATCGGTCAATTGACCCTCTTGTCTGCCAATCACACTTGAGATCCTTTGCCTATCAGTGCAACCTCGGTTCCCGAACGCCCCAGTCCACAACCAAATCAGTTCCCGAATTAAAAATCCACTCAAAAGTTACCTCTGTTCACAACCATATCTTCGGTTCCCGATCAAACCCAGCCGCAGCGATTTTCCCTGCCACGGCAATTTCCCCTTTAGTGCCATTTTGGGGTTTTTTTTGTGTGTCTGTGCATGTGCAGTAAGTCGTGCTTCCATTCACAACCAATTCGGGTGCTGACCGGGATCCAGGAATGGATTATGGTCGTGAACGGGGGTTCCACTGTACATGCAAAACTTTCATAGCTACAAAAGCTGCAACATTTATTGGTTTGTGGCACCCTTCCATTCCCTTCCCTTTCTCTTATTACAAGATTTATAAGACCATCTATTTCATATAAGAGTCAATTTGATTCCGAGGTTAAGGTAACAGGCTAGAAAGTGGTAGATCATGAGTTTTAGCTTCACCTTAGCCATGAAAGCCAGCTGACTGGTTTTAAATGAAATAAAATTTAAAATTAAATTAACTTTAAATTAAATAAACATTTGGCTGCTTAGCAGCCTGACTGCACTTACAGCTGCAGGGGTGCTTCAGCTCTTCCCACCTATCCATCCATATCCGGCCCCATCTAAGCCTTTGGACCACCTGCCACTTTGTGCTCCACCATCCCAGTTGACCTTTGCCATCTTCTTGCTCTCACTGATGACAAGGCATGCCCATCTTGGCATCTGGGCTGGGGTTGAGCTTTGCAGTGTGGAGGGGGGAAAACAAAACAAAATGTAGATCCAGAGCCGCAGTCTGCCAGCCTCTTTATAAAGTCAAAACTGGCCTTCACATTCCACCATCATCACTCCTAAAAATATTTCCTGGCTGGTATTGAGCTGGGACAGCTGCAGATTCCCTGGGTGTGGCCTGTATTCCCAGGGACCAGGGGAGCCAAAAGGGCAGAGATGGTGAGGGGGTAGACAACAGAGGTGGGTTCCTAATGGCTAAGACCAATTCTATAGAGTAGGTAGTAAGTCGCTGTGGATGTCATAGAACCAGGTCTGGTCCGTGGACGCCGCCATCTTTTTTGTGGATTTTTTTCTTTTTTGGAAAAAATAATTTTTTGGGGGGGAATTTTTTCCAGTGTTTTTTTCTTTCTGCGCATGTGCAGAAACTGAGTTTCTGGAACTGCACATGCATTGCCATCTTGTTTTTGGCCTTTTAAAAAAAATTGTAATTTTTTTGTACTGTGCATGCGCGCGCAT
The DNA here is from genome assembly GCA_032467955.1 of Pseudoxenodon macrops. Taxonomy (NCBI): domain Eukaryota; kingdom Metazoa; phylum Chordata; class Lepidosauria; order Squamata; family Pseudoxenodontidae; genus Pseudoxenodon; species Pseudoxenodon macrops. The sequence goes on along the minus strand of JANHFT010039282.1, from coordinate 10,320 downwards.
ACGAGACGCGCCCACATGGCACGGAAGGCAGCGAACTGGCAGCGAGGTAAGTTAGAACCCACCCCTGTTAGACAGGTGAGGGGAGTTGGAGGCAGTCCTTTACCTTCCTGAGGTTTGGGACTTGGAGGGACCAAACCTAGAATGGCTTAGGTTGAGATGGGTACTTACTTGCTTTTTTCTGTAAAGCAAAATTTGAGCAGCTATTTCCATTCTTTTTCAAGCATGAGTGAAAATTGTAGGCATTTTAACTTTGACATAAAATCAAAAGTTAAAAAAAACTAATTATAGTTTCTAATGATGAAAATATAATGATGATAGTAATAATAAATTAGAACTTTTATTTTAATTAGATCAACTTATTTTTTCCCTTTAGAAACGACAGTAGAAATTTACCTTTGCTTTGCAATAAGCTTACATAAAATTACACCGTAAACATTCCAAATGGCTGTACAAACTTGTTAAAACTGAAAAATCTAGAATCTCCCTCTAGGTAAAGGTATTAATTACAATTACTTCTTTTTTGCCTTGTTACTTTTGATTTTTAATATTGCCATATTTATTTTGTCAACAAAAAGGCCATTGAAGAGATGATAAAACAATGAATAGCAATCTCTTATATTTTCCTCTCATATCCCACCTTCCTCATTTTTCTGGGTAGTTTAAAAGAGTTAATTGATCTCAGACAATTATTTAGGGCAAAAGTTCTTAACCATTTTTTCTTCCATAGATCTTTTTGACAATCTGGCGATATTTATGGCTCTTAGAAAACTGTATTTAAATGCATAAAAAACCTAGATATAAATTGTAAAACAAAGGAAACCAAGTATGATCAAATAAAGTTTTTTAAATATTAAAATGTAAGAAATATAAAATGCAATAATATATAGAAGAGATTATTTGTAGCTCAGGATTGAAATATCCTTGGTGCTCTCTGAGTTGTTTTTTTGCAGACCAACCAAATAATATCTTTAATGCTACCGTAGAAGGAAGTGAGGTTCTCTTTTTATATACAATGGTATACAATATACTCTGTGTATGTACAATTGTATACAGAATTATATACAGCCTTATCAGTATTAGTGGGAGTATTTTCTTTTTGATAGTTCCATGATTAAGGTATTGTTTACTGTTTGAACGCTTATCTGAGTTGATAGTTGGTAGTTCCTTGATTGCGGTATTGTTTGTCAATCTGGTATAAATCCTGGTGTTAATCTTTGCTTAATGTGGGTGTTCATTGTTGTTGAGGAGGTGTTCTGGTCTTTTTGGTTCCTTTTTACCTTTTTCATTGTCTCTTTTGCTTGGTGTGTACATGTTGTTTATCTCTTATGTGCTGTTGATGGCTGATCTGTCTGAGTAACAATCTTCTAGGACAGGGGTGTCAAACTGGATTTTTTTGAGGGCTGGATCAGCATTGTAGTTCTCTGTGGGCTGGTGGGGCGGGTGGGAGCAACCTGCTGGGCAAAACAGGGCATGGGGCACCCTGGTTTGGCCGGCAGAATGCTGCAGGAGGCTGTCCAGGCCGAAAATGGGACGTGGAGGGGCACAGCCCCCCATGACCCATTTTGACTACCAAAGGTATCACTGGCTCGTCCTTTGCTGTTTCCAGGCTGGCCCCACAGGCCAGATTTAAGCACCCCATGGGCCAGATCCAGCCATGGGCCTTGAGTTTGACACCCCTGTTCTAGGAATTCTCTAGCATTTTGGATTTAGCTTGGTCTAGGCTGCTCAGTTTCCCAATGAAAACTAAGGTTATATTTGTCCATGTGTTGTGCAATTAAGGAGTTTTCATCATGTCTTTTGATTGCTAGTTGTTATTCATGCATATACATTGCCTGACTGCCCTACCTAGTAGATGTTGCAGTCCTTACACTGCATCTTGTACATTTTTTCTTCATCTGAGGCTACTAGATCTTTGGGTTTAGTTAAGAATGTTTTGGAATATGGGTGTTTTTATGATAGATTTGTGTTTCTTTCCCATCCAGCAGTAGTCACATACCTATCCTACTGGTTATGGACTTGTAACTTCCTGCTAGCTTTCCCATTGACTTTCTATCTGTACACAAACAAGCTGGCAGGAATTGGAGGAAGGGAGATAATCACAGGATGACAGGAGAGAGGAAGGGAGGGAGGGAGGGAGGGAGGGAGGGAGGAAGGAAGGAAGATGAGACTGAAACTGTGCACTCTAAGGCAGGGGTGAAACTTGCAGCCCATGGGCCAGATGTGTCATGCACAGGTCATGCCCACTCCAGCTCCACGAATGGGGAAAACGTCACGAAATGTCACATGACAGCAATGTGATGCAGTAGGTTTGACACCCGTGCTGTAGGGCAATATGTTTTGAACCAATGTACCTCAAATGGACTAACTTACAGAATGGGTCCAAAATCCAGAATCATGACTCAAATTTGGCAAATTTTATAATTTGCCAAATAGTGATGTTGGATTGTGCTATACAGTTCAACGTTGACTGTATATTTAAGGAGGATATTTCTCTGAATGTATCCTAACTTTTCCAGTGAAGGCAGTATATTAGTTCTGTCATTGTTGAAGGCATTGAGGAAATGCCTTCAAGGCAAGGACATGTCTCTGCAACAATGAACCAATGAGTCATGTGTTCTCTAGGATCATACTACAATAAAACATGGTGATTGTCAGGTTTATGGTGCATCGTGATGGATAAATCTATCTCCCTTCCGAAAGGTGACCACCCTTTTGCTTCTACCCCCCCCCCGGGCCATAAAAATAATGCCATACAATTATGGGTGTCATGGGGGAGGGGGGACAGGTCCCAGGCACAAGGAAGAGTAAGATGATGTGCATTGTGACATGATTGGGCAAATGTTGCAATTTATCAACCTGCATCAGATAAATCATTTGTATGTGGAAACGACCTTGGGAAATGGAAGATCAGATAAAAGGCAACTTAGGCCACAGCAGGAATGTAAACTCAGAAGGGTTTCCTGGGATGTAAAGACAAGGGGTGGGGCTTCTTAGAAATGTACTCAGATTTAAAAGATCAGTAATGTTGTAACCAAAGGAAAAAATAATAGAATTAACCCATCGAGGCCTGCTTCCTGTCTGATTTACCTCACAAGGCGGATATCATTACATTATTGGACCATTGATTCAATGGAACAACTTTTGGTAGTTCTTTTTTTTTTAAAGTTTTTTATTTTCCATAACATTGATTTCCACATTTCATTTTTACATATAAATTTTACATATCATAATACAAATTCTTTTATCACAATATCTCCCCCCCTTATATCATTTTCATTTCTGTATATCTTTTAATTTCCCAGGTCTCTTTCATACCATCCCCACTTTCCAGGTTTTGCAGCCCTTCTATCCCTCTTCTCTACTTCCCTCCTGCCCTCTTCTCCCTTCCTTTTCCTTCCACCCCTCCTCCTTAACCTCCTCCCTTGCCTTACTTCCCTCTCCTCTCCTCTTCCTTTCTTCCTTCCCAAGCTGCCTTTCTTCTTCCTGGAATGGTATTCAAGTTTCCCTGATTTCTCTTTCTTACAATTTTTCCTCCAATCTTTAAATAGATTTCTATTTACTCTCCTTTTTATATTAAAATGCAAACGAAGAAAAAAAAGAAAAAAGAAAAAACAAATCCCCACCAAAAAACCCTTCCCCCTCTTCTTCACAGTGTTGCTCCGGGTTTAACCTTCCCTATCCTTTTCCCCTAAGGATATCTTGAAGGAAGTCAATGTTACCTATAAGATGTACCTCTGCTTCTTTAGAAGTTTGCAGCTTGATTCTTTGCCCATATATTTGAAAACACATTTCATTGGTATCAGTTTATTCCCTCTCCCCATCCTGAGTGTTCAAGATGTCGCAGTCTGAATTAAAAGATACAGCATAGACTGTACTTTTCTTTTCAGAACATGTCTTAATTATATTCCTACGAGAAGTTTGGTAATAACTGGAATGTGGAACAAAGGAAATGTCATTTTGAAAAGCAGACACAATTAGCTCTGAAGAAATTACGCTTCCTTATTTTGAACCTGGTTTTCTTATTTAAAAAAAAAAAAGCTTCACTCTGCAATTGTATGCAAGATCGTATGAGGATAATTGATAGGCAGAAGTAAAAAGGAGCAGATTTTGTGGGATTCTATTGTTTTTTTTTCTTGTCTGCACCACTCTCCAGACTGTCTAAAATTAGGATGTACCGTAGGTTTCAAGAGTAACAATCACTTTCCTTTTTTTTTTTTTTTGAATAGTCTGTCTCTAAACCAATAATTGAGGAACAAAAGAGCTCCTTGGCTCTCGGGCCAGAAGATTGGCTCATCATGACATTTGTTTAATGAAAACTTAACAAATTACCACCAATAATTAGCTATATCCCTGAGGCCTCTCTAATTATTACTCATGATTACCTGAGAGAGAGAGAGAGAGAGAGCACGTACACGAGAGAGCGATCTTACTCAGAGCTTCATTATTTAGGGTAGGAGGAACAGTTGAACTCCTTATCTGAAGAGCCTTGTCCTGCTAGGGGAAGTGCGAGAGAAAAATGATCTGCATGTGCCTCTCTCTCTCTCTCTCTTTTTCTCTAGATTATACTTGCAGTTCTAAATTTAGTTCCCTAGCATCCCAGGAGGCTTTTAAAGCTCTTTGTGAGGCAAAAACAAGACATCTGCTATTATCTCAAGCTTCATGAATATGTAATGGAAAGAAGTAAAATACTACAGGGTGAGGAGGGAAGTTGGAGGGAAGGCTTCTGAGCATGTATAGAGATGATGTCTTCTAAGGTGGAAACTGCCATGCCCCTGTTGGAGTCTGAATCTGAGACGGAAGACGAACAGCTGACATAGAGCGGGAGACTGGTTTCGTTGGCTGTGGAGGAAACTGGGGAAGGGCAAAGTCAGGCTGGGCAGAGCAGGGGAGAGGTAGAACAAGGGAGAGGAGGTTCAGATGAAGACCAAGCCCCACCCCCTCCTCATCCTAGGGCACACAGGGAAGAACGCAGAAGAGAGCAACATAGGTTGCGTGGCTTATGAGGAAGGAAAGGGCCCCGATTCCTTTCACAAGGCACACCTGGGGATGGAGTTTAAAGGAGAGGCAGTTGGGAGGGGCATTTGTCAGGAACAAACGCTGAGTTCCTAGAGTGTTGTGTGCCGATGTTTGAACTTGCCAAGAATCCTTGCATTCCTGTGTGGGAGTTCTGGACTGGTTCTGCTCCCTGAACTTCTTGCTTTGTTCTTGTTTTGCTAAATAAAATAGGGATTTATTGTCATATAGCCTTGGTGCAGACAGCGCTGGGCTGAACTAATTGTGACCAGAGGCTGTTTGAGGTTTGTTTGGGGGAGATTTGGAGCACTGAAAGGGCCAGTTTGAGCTGCCAGCTGTTTGTGTTATCTCTGTGCCGCACACTCTTCTATTTCCCAGGCCAGAAGTTCATGAGATGTGTTCATAGCAAGAGTCGAACTAATAATCTTTGTGTATCTGAATTAGGACTCATTGTTTCATTCTCATAAAAGCCTTCTCTCAATATCTCCAACTTGAAACTGATCCTGACCAACGAACTCGTGGCTATACCATTGGACAATATGGTTTGGATTACTGGACTTCTTCTTCCTTCCCTTCTTTTATTATGAAGAATTCTCAAGAACTGAAAAGCTTGCATGGACTTTAACCTAGTTAGTCCTTAAAGTGGCCGATCGTTTGTGGATTTGGAACTCCCCCCTCAATTTACATATAATTTTGAGATAGAATAGAATAGAATAGAATAGAATAGAATAGAATAGGATAGGATAGGATAGGATAGAATAGTATTCTTTATTGGCCAAGTGTGATTGGACACACAAGGAATTTGTCTTTGGTGCATAAGCTCTCAGTATACATAAAAAGTCAAGATACATTTGTCAAGAATGATAAGGTACAACACTTAATGATAGTCACAGGGTACAGGAATCAATATCAATCAGGAAACAATATCAATACAATTCGTAAGGATACAAGCAACAAGTTACAGTCCTGCAGTCATAAGTGGGAGGAGATGTTGATAGGAACGATGAGAAGATTAATAGTAATAGTAATGCAGTTTTAGATTCCAAACAAAACCAGAAGGATCGCTTTCAAGGTCAAACAGTAATTATTGATAATCCTGGGAGATATCATGATTTTCATTATATTTAGTTCTTTGCTGCAAAAGCACTACTGCTGGGGCATATTTTTTTTGAACCACTTGTGTTGCAAAATTCAGAGAAGGACAAAACCTGAAGTGTAGCTTTGGAAATTGGTTCCAGAAATATGAATTAGTTCAGTGTTTGAGCTGAATCTATTTTGCCTCAGGCCTTGTAGACTTTATTTTTTTCAGTTCTGGAATTTTCAGTGGAATTGCCTATAACTGTGTCCCATGAAAAAGATTTAATCAGCTAAACATCAGCATTTTTTTTTGTAATTGTTCTGCATCGACTGTGCTTTGCTCAATGTCTTTTTAGGAGGCTGAGGGGGAAAAAAGAGTTTAGTTCCCTGTATTTGTGTTACTGTTGCATTATTATTTTTATTATTTTCTTCTGAAAGATTGGAGATGTGTGCTTTTTACTCCCTTTTGCCAAGAGACTTCATCAGCATGGCTGGCCAAACGGAGATAAGACAGATTTGAAATGTTGAGAACTTAAGACAGCCTCAAATCCCGAACTTGGAGAGTTTAACAGTGGTCAGGTCAAGGCAGGTTTGCCGACTCTCAAACTGTGATTGTCATCATTATGGGAGATTGCTGAGAATAACAGGAAAACAAGATCGAGCCGGGAAGAAAGGTCAGCAAAGCAGATACTGCCTCCGAGCTGAAGCTCAAAATGCAACTGACCAACCATATTGCAAAGAAAGAAAGAAAGAAAGAAAGAAAGAAAGAAAGAAAGAAAGAATGAAAGAAAGAAAGAACCACAGTAAACTCTGCTTTGAAGTAGGGATGCTCAAGAAATCTATATGACTCACTTTTACAACAGCTATATAGCAGTGGTGGGGTTCAATTTTTTTCCTACCGGTCCTGTGGGTGTGGCTTGGTGGGCGTGGTGTGGCTTGGTAGGTGTGGCAGGGGAAGGTTACTGCAAATCCCCATTTCCTCCCAATCAGCTGGGACTCGGGAGGCAGAGAATAGATGGGGGTGGGGCCAGGTTCTCCGAACTACTCAAAACTGGTCAGAACCTGCTGAAACCCACTTCTCCTATATAGGCTAGTTAAAACTTTAGTTGTACATTCAAAAACTTCCTTTTTGCAAGGAATTAACTCAGGTGTTTTGATCCGGCTCCCAAACATGACAAACCTTCTGAAGTTAAATAAATGATTCCTTTATTAGGAGCGCTAGAAGCCCTGGGAAAAAGTCTCTCTCCCTCTCATAGTAGGCTAACATGTCTGTCCAGCAGGAAGATGACCTATTCATCTCTGCCCCCTGCTTTTTATCCCCAGTTCTAGGGTGGAGCTTCACTAGCAGCAGTGGCTCTTCTATCCCAAGGACCAGCCGATAGATTTCCACTGCTCTCCTCTCCTCTGCCTTCTGTGCATCCGCGCATCAGGCACTGGACCCAGCTATTCTTCCTCTTCCGCATCAGCCACTCCAGACCTGGGAGGCTGTTGACTCTCCATCTGAGGGCTGATGGATGACCCAGGCTCCTCCTCCATCTCTATCTCTGACAGCTCCATTCCCTTTTTCCCCTCAGAGCTCTCAGATTGCCATGATGCTGGCCCTAACTCCCATTTGCATGCTTTTGAACTGCTAGATTGGCAGGAGCTGGAGTGAGGATCATTTTTTCTGATTTTCTTTCTTCTGCGCATGCGCAGAAGCTGAGTTTCCGGCATTGCACATGCGTTGCCATCTTGTTTTTGGCCTTTTTTTGGGAGGGGGGATTTTTCAGGGCTTTTTTCTACTGTGCATGCGCGCGCCCACGCAGCTCGGGAGGCAGCGAACCAGCAGCGAGGTAAGTTAGAACCCACCCCTGCGTTGCAGGTCGGTCCTTCGCTGTTTCCAGGGTGGCCCCTCAGGCCAGATCTAAGCACCCTGTGGGCCAGATTTGGCTGGTGGTCCTTGAGTTTGACACCCCTGGCTTATATCCTTTACCTTCAGAAGGTCCAGTGGAACAGCTGCCTTACAGATGCGGTTCCCAGGAAATCGAGATGAAACCTGTTTTTTTAGTTGTCAGTTCTGCAAAACAAACCAGTTTGTTTAATGCAAGGAAAATGTCCAAACTCATCAAAAGAGGTTCCCGGTTCTGTTTTTTTTCTGTTTTTGCAAGAAGCAGCCAGAAACATTCCTTCATCTCATCAATAGTGTCAAAGAGCAATCAACTTGACAAAATCTAAATAGAGGTGTCTTTAGTAAACTGGTTGAAAGAATCCGCAATTGCCTGGATGAATGGCTGAGTCTATAAATCTGCATGCTTATAAATGAGTTCAGAAGATGTCAAAGGCTTGTTAAGAATCCTAATTCGCAAAGAGAACGCTGGTGATAATTACTTTCCAGAATTTATTAGCTATATCCAGCCAGTCTATGTTTTTTTCCTTTCTTGCCATCCATTTTCAGTCATGAAGAACGCCAACCAAATTCTTTTGAAATATTGGATTTATTTGAACAAATTGATTCTTTGGTCAAACATATGGAACAGCACATTCGCCTGCAACATCACCTCCCTTTCTTTGCCTTTAGGTTGGTTTTGAGTTCAGAACAGGGGTGGGTTCTAACTTACCTCGCTGCCAGTTCACTTCCTCCCACGCTGCACAGTGAAAAAAGATTACAACCCCCACAAAAAGGCTGAAAACTAGATGGCGATGCATGTGCAGTACCAAAAACTCAGCTTCTGCACATGTGCAGAAGAAAAAAAACCGGGGGAAAATCAAAACCTTTTTTTTTGTGGGAAAAAAATTCCAAAAAAGATGGCGGCCTTCATGGACCAGAACCAGTTCCATGACATCACCAGCGGCTTACTACCTACTCTATAGAACCAGTCCGAACCGGTAGGAACCCACCTCTGGTTCAGAAGTTTGACAACCATCAAACAACTCATCTCTTATTATAATACTAATATTTTAGCCAGCTCCTATGTAAGTCACAATATTGATATCCTGATGTCATCAGAAACTTTTTGTCATTTCTGCTACCGACTTTGGTAGGAGCCCACCGAATGTGATCACTTCAAAGTCTGGATTTAGCCCCACCTAAAATCTTTGCTAAATTATGAGAATAGCAATTAATTGGAATTAAAATTAATTTAAATGTAATATTGTCTGGGCTTGGCTTGCATTTATTTATTTATTTATTTAGCGAGGTTGTTGGCTTCTACTCAAAGGTCAACAATCCGAAAAAGTCTATGGACCACCATTTTTGAAGATTGCATATAGTATGTAAGAACAAATTAGGCTGAAATTGCAAAGAATCCATTTACTAAAAACGAAGGGGCTTGTAAACTCCTGTGTTATTCGTTCTTCTCAAACTTTTGAATCACTTAAATGACTCACTGCGATCATCTTAACTTTTAGGCCACCAGCTCATTACGTTAACACTAACTTGTCTGTGAACTAATGAAATTCATGATTTAATAGCTTCCCTCCCCCCTCCCACAGGCATCTTAGCTGTGGCTCTAGAATTATAATAATCCACAGTAAGTTATTGCTTCACATAAACAGGAAATATCCTCCCATTACTATCCGCACAATATTGAGAACATAGGTTTTTATGCAAACACTTTAGGGAACCCATTTGAACCCAATCAAGTCTGTGAATTGGGGAAAAAAAATGTAAACATAGTATCATTAAGATATGTTATAAATGATAAGATGATGTATACTAGTGATGGCTAACTTTTTTGCCATCGCGTGCCAAAAGCAGAGGAGCGTGGAGGGTCACATCGCAAATATCAAGTGAAGGATAGGCCAGAGCCAACTTTTGTGAGAACATTTGAATAAGGACCCTGGCTGAGCCTTTTTTCCTCCCTCTCTCAGCAGGTTCTCAGTATACGCGGACAGTTGTTGGTTGCTATTTTTAATCTCCTGATTTCATTTCTCTTGCACTGAAACTCCACATTTCTTTCTTTCAGCTCCATACCTTTCTCTTGCTGTAGCTTCACTAGCTGCCCTGTCTCTGCCCATTGAAAAAAACAAACCGTAAGAGAATTTGCCATAGAGTTGAATAGAAGAGTAGGAAGCTACTCTTCCATTTGGCCAGCAGAGAGACATCTCTTTCTCTCAAAAGCTGCGGTGGCGCAGTGGTTATAGTGCAGTACTGCAGGTTACTTCTGCTGACTTCCAGCTGCCAGCAGTTTGGCAGTTCGAATCTCACCAGGCTCAAGGTTGACTCAGCCTTCCATCCTTCCGAGGTGGGTA
>JANHFT010039180.1:0-12489 GCA_032467955.1 Pseudoxenodon macrops | reverse complement strand
AGTGCTAGAAGGGAGTTGGGGGAGGAGGAAGAGGAGGAGGAGGGAAAGAAGAAAAGGAAGAGGGGAAGGAGGGAGAAGAAGAGGAGGAAGAGAAGGAGGAGGACTGTGGGGTCCTTGATGTTCTCTGAGCTTGGTGGTTTTCTTGCAGACGTTTCATCACCCAACTAGGGAACATCATCAGTGCTAGAAGGGAGTGGGATTTTGTGAAGAGGAGGAGGAGGAAGAAGAGGAGGACAATGACTGTCGGGTACCCTGGTGGTCTCTGAGCTTGCTGAAAATGTTTTTGCTGAAGCCAGATCTGTTCCACTTTGAACCGGACAATCGAGAGAGTTTTTCTAAACCTCAGTTCTCCCCCTCTGTGAAATGGTCACAAAACAAACCCTCGCATTCAAACTTTCTTCCGCCGTGTTTTCTTCAGCATCGTCCTGTTTGCTGACCGACGCTATCAGAAGAAAGATTCGGTCATCAGCTCGGTGCACGTGAAGGTGAAGGGGGTGTCCCAGACGGATAAAAGAGTTTGGGATACAGCTGAATACACCATCACGGGACAGGTGAGTCCTGTTTTTCCCCGGAAAGCCAAAGGAGAAAACTTATCAGGTGAATCAGTGAAAAGCGAAGAGTTGAGCCTGAGAGATATATCAGAAAAGACTCCCCTGCTACCGTAACCGTGACCCCAAATTTCTCCTAACATTTTTGGAGAGCACCCCTATTTCTCTTCCCCTAAAACAGACAGACCTCAACCCACTTCGTGACCTGACGTCCTCGTCCTCCTGGGCTTCTTTTCGAAGGAATCCGTGAACGATCTTCAAGTCGTTGCAATGGATTTGTTTTCCAGCAGACTGACCGAGTGACCCCGCTGTTCTCTCCCTTCTCTTTCGTTCATTTAGGGTGTGAATTCCTTTTTTGTGCTGACCAATATCATCACGACCGAAAATCAGGTTCAAGGGCTTTGCCCCGAGGTACCAGCGTTTCATACCTGCTCTATTTATCTATAATTATGTTACGTTTACCAAGAGCTAAAATGCAAAATGAAAATAGTGGGGAAAAATGGGGGAGGAAGAAGGGAAGAGGAAGAAGTGTAATTTAGAGGGGGGTGGAAAAAGAAAAAGTGACTTTTGAGTCCTTTTAGCGCAGATAGTAAAAATGACAAATATAATGCCACTTTTTAGGAACGAAGGCAAACTCCTTTACTTTTAAGGCAAACTTTTAACTTTTAAAAGTTTCTTTTAGCAACAGACCCGTCCAATCGGCAAAACCCAAAGTCAACATTTCATACCCGACCTTAATATTGAAGTGAAACAGGCCAAAGGTAGCGATTTATTTTTGGCGAACGTGTTTATTTTTAATTTAAAAACATTTCTACGGATACAAGTCATGTACTGGTTTGTGTGTCCCACCCACTTCCCTGGTTTTTGAATAATGGGAAGCAGGTCGTTACTAGCCCAACGTTCTTCTTGGCAAGATTTATTTTGATTTATTCCCTTCCCATCAGTTAGAAAATTGGCGAGGAGACTCCCGGAGGCTATGTCGGTTTTTTACCTGTTTACAAGTGGGGCTGGTGGAAAGCAAGGGCGTTTTTGTGAATTGCAGGGGAATTTGACAGAAGACCACACCTGGGAAGAGGTAGATCTCTTGTGATAAGCTAATCCTGGAGGAAAAACTAGCATCATTGGGGGGAAAAAAGTGAGAATAAGGAAATATTATCTGGATGTTAGAAGAGGGAGAGAGAGAAACCGATAAACTTAAAAAGCTGAGGTTGTGATTTTTGGAAGCTTGAAATGGAATTTTGTGCTAGATGTGTTTTTTCCTGTTTTATGCTTTCAGTTTCCTCTTGCCAAAGCGGTGTGTACTACCGACAAAAGCTGCACAAAAGGTCGAGTGGACCCACAGGGTAACGGTAAGCAAGATTCCCTTTTCGCCTTCCCTGTTGGAAATACCTTTCCGACGAAATGTTTGGTCTCCAGGTAAGGGTCCTTGATGAGATGGTGTGTGTGTGTGTCTCTCTCTTCCCTCCATAGGCATCCAGACGGGCAAGTGTGTGAAATATAACAGCACCATCAACACCTGTGAAGTCTCCGCTTGGTGTCCTGTGGAGTCGGCCAAAACCGCCCCAAAGTAGGTGCTTTTCTTAGCCGCTCCTGTGTCCTGTTTTAGTCTGCTCTGCATTTTGATCCAAGATGTCCCCTGTTTTAATTGCCTTAATGCAAGGGACTTTGGAAACTTCTTTAAGACTTTTGTGGACTTCAACTCCCAGAATTCCTCAGCCAGCCATGCTCTGGGAGTTGAAGTCCACAAGACTTCAAAGTTCTGGGAGTTGAAGTCCACAAGTCTTAAAGTTCTGGGAGTTGAAGTCCATAAGTCTTAGAATTCTGGGAGTTGAAGTCCATAAGTCTTAGAATTCTGGGAGTTGAAGTCCACAAGTCTTAAAGTTCTCAAGGTTAAACACCCCTGCCTTAATAGCTTCCTGTATAAATAACTGCAGGGCATTTTTGAGGGCCATCCTTGACTACTGTTCAGAGAAACCAATTGGTGCAAACCACACAGGGGGTCTCTGGCATGCATTTTGTAGACCCCCCAGTGCCCAACCTCTTGAGCAGACTCCCCAGCTAAGGTGATTACATTGCCTAGGGGTGATCAGGACTATTTCATAAGTGAGAACTGACTTGGATCTTTTCATCCTTTCCAGGCCAGCCATTCTGGACAGTGCTGAGAATTTCACCGTGCTTATAAAAAACAACATCCACTTTCCAAAATTTGATTATACAACGTAAGTTCTGGGTGTGGGATCCCTCCTGTTCTCTTCCTGGGCAATGGATGGTTTGCTAAGCTGTGGTGGAGCTTCTAAAATCTGGGTTTGCAAGGCTGGACTTGCAACAAAACAGAAATAAGTGTTAACCGTTAAAATTCCTGAAAGAGCATCAGTGTTTGGTCTTCCGAGTTCCTGTGCTTTATAAAAAATGCATTTGTGCGGCTAGGCTGATTAATACATCAGAATAGCAGAGTTGGAAGGGTTCTTGGAGGTCTTCTAGTCCAACCCGCTTCTCAAGCAGGAGAACCTCTACCATTTTGGACAAAGGACTATCCAATCTTTTCTTACAAACGTCCGGTGTTAGAGCACCCACAATGTCTGAAGGCAAGTCCTTCCCACTGATTGATTGTCCTAATTGTTCTCTGCAGAAGAAATATTCCACCGGAATTTAATGTTTCCTGTACATACAACAAACACAGAGCTTCCCTCTGTCCCATTTTTCGTCTGGGGGATATTCTTAAAGAGGCAGGAGAGACGTTTTCAGAGGTGGCCGTTCAGGTAGGTGGCACTTTAAAAGTGGCCAGAGGACTTGTTAATTTTTTATTATTATTATTATTACTGCTGTTAGTTGGAAGGACTGAGCTAATAAGGGCAAACGTTCAATTCAAACCAAATTTAAAGTTTTCTTCCTTTTTTGGGGGGGGGGGGGGAAATTGACAAGAGAAAGTTGCAAAGCTGCTGCAACACCCCCTTCTACAAATGCAATTCGTTCATATGCAGAAAGCTTATAAAATGGGTAAAATAAGGAATACTTGCTAAAAGTTCTCTCTCTCTCTCTTTTGCTCAACCCGTCTTGCAAATTTGCTTCTCTGATGATCTTCTCCCAGGGAGGCATCATTGGCATTGAAATTAACTGGGATTGCAACCTAGACAAATGGGGCCACCGTTGCAGACCCAACTACAGTTTCCGGCGCCTGGATGACAAACGAACCAATGAAGCCTTGTACCCTGGCTACAACTTTAGGTAATGGATATTCAAGTACTTGTGATTTTTGAGGGATGTCCACAGATCAGGAGTGCTTCCCTTTTATGTCCCATGGGAGGCGCCAATCATCTCCAAGCCTTACTCCTGAGTAGCCCTTTTCCTCCTTAGCTGTTCTTGCCTTCTGGCAGCTCTGCGCATGCGTACATTGGGAACAGGCTCCCCCTCTTCCTCTGCCTTGCCCATGTCAGCCTCTGCAGGCTCTGGAGTCAGCACAGACCTCCCAGATGGCCGGGCTGGATCTCTGCCTCTGACACCGAGCCTTCTCCAGCCTCCTCGCTGTCCGACTCTTCTGCCAGCTCCGCAGGCCTCTTGCGGACCACAACAAGATGTCACGGTCCCTCCTCAGTTCTTCTTTTGAGTGCTTGGGCCACCGTACTGATGATGCTACCCAGCCTGGTATTAATACGTCAGCAGGAAAACAGTCGAGCTCAGAGGACACCTAAGAGTTGAACCTGACATTACAACAGTTCTTCCTGTCTGCTCGTTCTAGATTTGCCAGGTATTACAAGCAGCCAGGTGGAAAGGAGGAAAGGACCCTGATCAAAGCTTACGGCATCCGTTTCGACATCCTCATCTTTGGCACGGTAAACGCCATCTGGGTTTCTTCCCTACGTCTTCATTTTAGATGAGAAAACCCCACATCATGAGGGCTATGAGAAATATCCCTCTCCCCGTGGGCAATTCCATTCCGGGTGGGTTTGTAAGTCCAATTGCTGGTGCGGAGATCCCAATTGGGGTGTGTCTCTAGCAGCCCACATGGAGAATTTAAATCTTCTTAAAAGTCTCGATCCTGAATATTTCTCGCTTCCCTCTCCTTGCTGTTCGGATGGGAAAGAAAACTGTCTCTGGTGGGATGATGTAGTGGAATGTAGTCTGGATTCCCAGGAAGGGAATACTCCCTCCGAAGAAGCTTTTTTTTTCCCCAGCCCTAAGTCTTTGCAGGCTTTTTTCATTGCTCCTCTCTATCAGCTGTGTTTTAGAAGCTTTTTTTCAGCACTACCCAGGGGATAAAATAATGTGCTGAAGCTGACCAGACTAAAGACGCTAGCCAGACGCTACTAAGGAACCTGGTAGGAAGATTTTGTTTTTCCTATTTTCCTCCCCGAAAAATACGGTAAATATTTAAAATAAAAAGTAGCGTCTTATACATGGAAAAATACGATAGTTTGGTTAGAAGGAAGAGTTAAGACGGCTCTTCCTTATACATTCTCGGGGTAGATCTTTCAGGATGCAAATAGTCTGCGTTAGTTTGGCAAGATTTCAGTCTATAGGTGAGACAGAGGAAAGGAACTACTCACAGAAGTAACTCCACATGTCTTGGTTCTTGTTGCAAGTCGAGGACTACACCCTTCTGACATGTTACTCATCACTTTTGTTCTCGTTTTCCAAAGGCCGGGAGGTTTGACATCTTTGAGATGGTGGTGTACATTGGATCAGTGCTCTCCTACTTCGGCCTGGTAAGGTACTTTTCTACTGCAGGGTCTCGGGGCGAATTCAGAGGTGAAATGTCTGCCACGGGCGAATCGCCCCTTCCTTGCGTTGGGTTTTAAGGATGGGGAGGGGTCTTTGTGCTGGTATTTGGGTGCCCACTTCAGCCATCTTGGAAAAATAGCGTTGGCTGCTTTCGTTGAACACTTTCTTGGCCGTCGTGCTTTCGCGCGGTTCTAATTCCTGGTTTCCAAATTTCAACATCATTCTGTGAATGTATTCTGTGTTTAGAAGAACGGCCTGTACCATCCTGCCCGGTGTTGTCTTTACAGGCTCAGCTAGCTGTGGATTGTCTGCTCACTTCATCTACGTCCTGCTATTGCTGCAAACCTGATCCGGTGAAGGAGTATTATTACAATAAAAAGTGTCAGGAGGTTCTGGGACCAAGAAGCGTAAGAGTTATAACTAAACGTGACATATTTGTGAATGCTCCCAACACTGGAAGTTTTTAAGAAGATGTTAGATAACCATTTGTCTGAAGTGGTGTAGGGTTTCCTGCCTAGGCAGGGGGCTGGACTAGAAGACCTCCAAGGTCCCTTCCAACTCTGTTATTCCTATTCTATTCTATTGTCATTCCTTTTGTATATTTCAGTGGAGGAAAAGGTTCCTGCTTAGCATCAGGAGGAGATCTCAACTCTTCCCTTACAAAATGAACAGACCATGTTATGGCTTTAATATCCTGTGGAGACCCATCCATGGTGGCCTGTAAACTTACTATAGGTGGATGATCCCTACATCTCCACTAATGGATTCAAGGCAATATGGACAGTGATGCTTGTTGCATCGCTACTGATATGCAGCACCCATGTAGCTCATGGTTGAACTGTGGGGTCCTTGGTGCTCTCTGAGCTTGGTGGTTTTCTCGCAGACATTTCATGACCCAACTAGGCAACATCATCAGTGCTGGGATGGAGTGATATGATATGCATGCAGATCCAATACACGATATGATATATGCAGAATATCCTTCCTTCCTCCTCTGCTTTTTGCCATCTTGAGAAATAGTTTTCTTGCATTGGTGCAAGGTGGAATCTTGAGCTGTTAATCATTACGGAATATCACGCCTATCCCGTAAAATACTAAATCTTAAATTCCTTTGGTTTTCTTTGGCTTGGAATCGGGACAGACTTTGTTTTACGTGACCTTTGTCGATGAGCCTGGCGTCCGAATGATCGACAAATTGTCAGAGACCAATTTGCAGTCCATCGAGGGCAGGATTATTGACGTGAGTTTGGAATCTTCTTTTATCGGGGTGTGCACAGGTATCAGCCGGGGTACCTGCCTAGAGATTTGTGAATAGATTAAAGGCTAGAAGTCACAGTTTAATAACACACTAAAAGCTTGGATTGCCATGGTTGCAATTCTCTTCTCCAGTGGCCACTGGAGAATCAGTCCTGCAACTCCAGATTAGGACAGGGACGGGAGTCACGCTGGTGCGCTTCTGCAGGCCCCTTACAGACCTCTTAGGAATGGGGTGAGGTCAACGGTGGACAGTCTAAGGTTAACGTTTTGGGGTTTTAGGGAAGAAACCACAGAGTCTGGTAATGTATTCTAGGCATTGACCAATCTGTTGCTGAAGTTGTATTTTCTGCAGTCACGTTTGGAGCAGTTTAATTTGAGTTTGTATCTCTTGTGTGCTCTTGTATTGTTGCGGTTGAAGCTGAAGTAGTCATTGACAGGTAGGACATTGTGGCAGATAATTTTGATATGTCTAATTTTGATATTGTGTCAGATAATTTCGATACGATGTTTTTCGCCAGCAGAAGCGCCAAGGTGATTTTATGCAATCTTCCCAACTTCCATATCGGGACCGGATCATCTCCCCGCAGAACTTAGAAGAGCTTCAGCTCCTGCAAAACCGAAGGGAGGGTCCTTGCTTCCGCGAACGTCCTGCTTGGTGCTGCTGTGGAAAGTGCCGGCCGGCAGATCCATTTTGGGAACAGCTCTGCTGTCGAAAAACAGACGGGACCTGCATCACCAATTCATCTTTGTTTGAGCAGCTCGTCCTGTCCCGATCCGTGCTGGAGTTTCTTCTGCTCTACAAAGATCCCTTCTTGGATCTGAGCGGTGCTGGGGCCGCCAACAAGCCCTTTCGGCACTGCGCTTACGAGCAGTATGTTCACTGGCGCTTTGGCGAGGGTGACTTGAGCAGCCGGGCTGTGATTCCCAATTGTTGCAGATGGAGAATCAGGGATGCTTTTCCGAGCGAGAACGGGGAATACGGCGGTTTTGTGAGGAAGAAGTAAGCGTTGGTTGCAGCTCTGTGTTACGGCCTTAAGGGTGGATATACGCACATGTGCCAGTTTCATCAGCTTTGCCTCCTGCTTTTCAGAAATTGCCATTTGTGGTTCCGCCACCATCTTGGCTCTTTAACTATGTTTAGACTCCTGGATAAGGTCAGAAGGGAGCAGAGTTTCGATCCCAGCTCAAGCCATGAAAATCACCGGAAGGCTTCGTGCCTCGTTTCCTTGCCTACCTCACTGCGATATCAGGAGAGAGAGAGAGAGAGAGGATTGGAAAAGCCATTGAAAAGGGCCCAGATTCGCCTTTAGGCAGCCAAACTACACACAAACCTGTTTGGTTTTTCCCCCCAGAAACCCAGCAGTGGTTTTAACCTGTGTGAAAAGACTCCCTTGCTAATCCAGGTCGTTTTGGTTGGCTGATCCCAACACAAAGGCGCCTTTGTTTAAAAAACTTATTAAAAAAAAAAAGAATCCTTTATTTTGTTTTCAAGCTACTTGCACTTTTCCCAGTAACTCATTTCTCAGGAAATAGGGGGGGAAATGCCTTTCGTTTTCAAGATTGGTATCTTCCCGTTTTAAATATCTTTCAAATCCTGAATATTTTCCATGCAAAATGCACACACACCCACACCACACACACACACACACACACGTTCAGCTTGAGCATCTCCATTTAGAAAGGAGGGAGATACAGATGAGGAGAAAGATAGTGCAGGATTGTTCTTAGTGCTCAGAATATGGCTGGGATATGGGTTTTTTTGCTGCCTAGAAATTCTGTGAATTGCAGGGATGCCATATTTGAGAAACCTCCAGCTGGGATAGCATAAAACAACTTTTCCATTCGATTTCATTACTTAACAGCACTTTGGTATCTTAAAAAGTCTACACAAAGAGAGACTTGGCTCCACATATTTTTTCACAAATTGCTGTGCTATGCTTTTTAAAAAAATCATTTGATAGCCTGTTCCAAAGTATAGCCCTCACAAGCTGGTCTAGCAAGTTATTTCAAGTGGTGTTTTTTTTTTCTTTATCAGAAGCAGTGAAACAAACATAACATTTAAGCGGCTGCTAACTTTTCTGCGCTCATCTACTTGATTGTTGCAAAATGGAATCTATTTCTTAGCAAAAAAAATGTTTTTTTGCAATTTTCTTTTAATCTCATGTTGCGGTAAATATATATATGGTTGCAGAGTTTGTACATTTTTTTATACGATACGCTCACGTGAATTGTCTGTGCGTTGTACAGATGGAAATTAAATTTATAAGAATAAAAGACTGCGTGTGTGCTTAATTTCAGCTGGCAAGAAATTGTAAAGCATGGTGGAAATGGTCTGGTAAAAAGGAAGATTTACTACTTTGTAGTTGTGAACCAGCAATTCCAGTTGGCATTTTCATGGGGGTATTTAGACTTAATTATTAAAAAAAACCAACTAAAGGCTTGGCCACTAGTCCAGTTCTGTTTTGCTGTCAAAGAAGGACGTATCTGCTTTTTCTTCTAGAATCGGCCTTACAGGTAAGCTCTACCTGGGATCTGAATCTGCTCTCTTGATCCACATTGATTCCTGATTAAAATAAGCCACAGTCAGGCTGAACCACTAGGCAAAATATGCCTAGGAATTCAGGCTGGATAATTATTTTACAATCAGCACGTGCATAAAATGTTCAGTCTCATTAAGCTGGTTATAAATTCCACTTTGGGCACCTTGTGCGATTTACCTTAAACATTCTTTAATGAACTGGTGAGCCAGTTTGGGATTTTGAGTTCAGAAGCTCCCGCTGCGTATTTGGGGTACCAATTTTATTTTGGCACGGGGCTTCTGCGCCCCTAACAGCCCCTCTGCATGCAATGCAAGGTAGGTACTGCTTCACCTCCAGGAAATGGAGCTTCCTTTTTATTTTATTTTTCATAATCTCTTCAGTGGTTTCCGTTTAAAAGAGAGTTCTCCTTTAAGAAGCGAGGTGGAAAGAGTTGGAAAGTCGTTGCAAAATTAGGCGAATTAGGATATATATAAGAGAAGGGAACAGAGGAAGAAAAAAATATGCAATAAATTTGATGGCGAAATGGAATAAATCACTAAATGAATATATTTTGATGCACCAAAGACAAATTCCTTGTGTGTCCAATCACACTTGGCCAATAAAGAATTCTATTCTATTCTACAAAAACTCTGCTGATGTTAAGGTATAAATATGTATTCCGACAACAGGTGTTGTAAGTTGTGTGTGTGATGCTATAAAAATAAAATAAGTTTATTTAAAAAAGCGAGGTGGAGAGGGATGCCTTCACGGCCACCTACAGCATCCTCTTAACCCCCCTGCTGAAGGTGGGGGGGGGATTTCAGTTCCCATCCATTTGGCTGCAATCGTGGCCGGATCGCATTGCGCGCATTTGCCTTCGGAGATGCTAAGCGATGTTTGCGCAGAGACGCTTCGAGGATCCCGTCTGGCTTTGCACCGCGTTGGCTCCGCAGGTAAGAAGGTGGGGTGTTGGGGGTGTGGGGGGGGGGTGTTGGAAGCCCCTTCTCCCCCTGCAGCCAATCGGAGGGCAGGGACACGCCTCGGCCACACGCCCCCAAGCCCTTCCCTGGAGGCGGCCCGGGCTGCGTTTCTTGCAACATGCGGCTGGCGAGCGGCAGGAAACGGGCGGCTCCGGTTTGCTGACCCGGCGTTCCTCCAGTAGCTCCGCCGGCCGAGAGGATGGCAGAGATGGACACCCGCTGGAAGCGCTGCGGGGCCCTCTACAACTTCCTCTTCGAGTACGACACCCCGAGGATCGTGTCCATCAAGAGCCGCAAAGTGGGGGTTATGAACCGGCTGGTCCAGCTGGCTATTTTGGCCTACGTCATCGGGTGAGGAAGGCGCGAGATTTTATTTATTTATTTATTTATTTTGCGCAATTCTTAGGGACTAGCGCCTTGACTAGTTGGGAAGCGCTTCGCAAGTTTCGAACGGGCGTTAGAGGGCGACGCCCTATTCCCTCGCCCAGGATTCCCAGCCTGGATCTGTTTGGAGGGTCTATTGAACCCCCTCCAGAAAGGAGTTGTTTGTACACAGCTGGGGGAGAAAGTTGAACCTGTTGAACAGCTGCCTGGGTCCAGTTTGATTCCCACATTCGAGATTCTGGCAGAGCGATCTCTCCTCCCCCAGCAGATTTGATTGGCAAATCTTGAGCCAAATTCTTTTCCCTGCCATACCCGGATCTCCTATTTCCATTCTCTGCCGCTTTATTGGCAATTTGGCTTCCAGTCTTTTTCCTATGTTGGCGCAGGGAAAACTCACACATTCCCTACTCCTGGTTTGCTCCAAAGAGAAACACACCTTCCTTTGGGACTGGCTGTCAGCTGTTATTTCCCTGAAGTTAAACTTTTGAAGTGTTTGAGTTTTTCCCCAGTAGTTGAGTGTCTCTTATACAGGTAGAGAGTTAAGCTGCTTTTATGGGTTTCAAAGGGCAGCTCAAAACGAAAGTAATTGAAGGGAGGCTTGTCCAGGTTTTGGCTTGGTTTACTGCAAGCTTGTTCCGCAAAGCTTTAGATACCCAACGAAGTAGCAATACATAAAATGTTGGCAGGATTCAGCTCTCACTCCTAGGGAGGGTCAGATTCACACACGCTGCTTGGGGGGAGGTCCTTGCAGCAGCCCCTCCCCAGAGAGGCTGGTCTGGTTGAGCAGGTTGGCCTTCCTCATCCTCCTCTTCCTCCAACTCCTTTGCCCCTCATACCCTCCTCAAGCCCAGCTGGCTTTTGAGGTGCCTCTTTAAGGCAGAGGGGCAGCTTATTTGGCCCTTCTGGACCTCCAGCTCTTTGGTCCCTCTGAGCCCCACCCCCCAAATCAGTCTGGATGATGTCAGCCAGCTCAGTGGGGAGTGACTTAGACCCCTTTGGGGGCTGCTTCTTCTGGCCTATTCAGCCTCCAGACCAGATGCCTCTGGAGGGGCTTCAGCTCTATGGCCCCCCTCAGAGCAGCTGTTCTGGCCCCCTTTGGTCCTCCAGCTCTTTGATTCCTTCTGGTCACTTCAACCTGGAGGGGCTTCAGCTGCCCGAGATGCTCAGCAGGGAGTGACTTCTGCCCCTTTGCCTCCCCTTCAGGGCTGCTGCTCTGGCTTCTTCCAGCCTAGATAATTCTGGAGGGGCTTCAGCTCTTCTGGACTCTTCAGGATTTCAGCCTGGAGGGTCTTCAGCTGCCCCAGATGCTCAGGGGGCTCAGCAGGGAGTGACTGGGTTCCTTTGGGAGGAGATTCAGCTCTTTTGCCCCTCAGGGCTGCCCTTCCTTCTACCTCCTCTGTCCTCTCCTCTTCAGCAATCTTGAGAGATGCTGCCCCTTTTATAGCTGTTTTTCCCCGCCAAAACAGCCGATTGGCTGCCCAGTTTGGGGGGCTCCTCTGTTTCATTGGCTCTTCACCCAGCCTGTTTCCTCAGATGGCCTCCCATTGGCTGGAAATGGCAGCGTCTTCAACTGCAATGATTTATATATATATTTTTTTCCTCAGTTCATTGCTGAGGGGAAAATATTTTCCCAGCTGACTGGGCTTCTGACAGGCAAATGTGTATAAATGTCACCGAAAAGTAAAAGCACCCCAAAATTCTTCAGCAACAACTTGATATTTCACTTCTGAGGACCTCAGCCCCATGTTTTAAGAGGTTCCCGAGGGGGCCTGCATAAATTCACGAACGTGCCTATCGTCCCTGTCACCTTTTAGTTTTTTCCCCATTTTGTTTGTTCAAATTTGTAATTTCTGTTTGACGAATAAATAAAATAAAATAAAATCTTTCTCGTCATCATAGATTCAGCGAGGCTACTCTCCCAGGCTAGCTTATCATTCCTTAAATGAAAAATACACAATGTTATCTTTAAAAATAGATGGTGCAGTAAACAACAGAAACAAGATAAGCCCTATCTATCTATCTATCTATCTATCTATCTATCTATCTATCTATCTATCTATCTATCTATCTATCTATCTATCT
>JANHFT010039023.1:0-25567 GCA_032467955.1 Pseudoxenodon macrops | reverse complement strand
ATTGAGATAACTCTGCCCAGGCTGGAAATGAATCCAATTTCCAGCCGCCATAAATAAAACAGAGGTTTTTAAAACACCATTTGTTTGCCTTGGTGTAATCAAGCCTAGGTCAGAACATTCATTTTGGTACCAATGTTATTCCCATTATTTGCATGTGATGTGAACATTGCTCATATCAGTGGGGGGTGGTAGAGGTGGAGGAATGTCAGGTTGGTCTCCAGACAGCCCAGGTCAGCCATTGCGGCAGAAATATAAAGTGACACCAAAGGTAACTGGGAAAGGTATCTGAACTTGCTTGTTTTCTTGCAGACATTTTATTACCTAACTAGGTAACGTCATCAGTCCTAGTAAGGAGTGCTGTTTGCTGTCAGTTTATATTCTGGTGACTTGCCTCTCTGTATGGGTGGGGGTGGTCTTAGATATTCTTTGATTGGGTTGTTTACTGATGGCTCTTTGGCAGTTTCTTGATTGGGATGATGTCTAATGTTAACCTTGGAGTTAATCTATGCTGATTTGGGTGCTGATTACTGGTGGAGAGGTGCTGGGTTCTTTTTGTTCTCTTTTGGGCTAGTTGATTGCCTCATTTCCATAGTATGTTAGGTCTTGGTTGTGTCCATGTGCCTATTGATGACTAATTTCTAAGTTCCAGGCTTCCAGGAATTTTCTATCATTTTTGGATTTGGCTTAGTCTAGGATGGTCACAATTGGTAACTTATCAGGAAGTAACTAGGGCATGGGGGAATGTGTATCTTACCAAGTCTTACTTATCCTCGCTATTTTCTCTGCACCAATGTTTCTCAACCCTAGCAGTTTTCAGATGTATAACACCCCTGAAATTTGCCAAGGTTGAGAAACACTGGTTTATTAATTTTGTAGGTAAGAAGAGCGGAATCCAACTGACACTAGCACAAGAGTGGGATACTTTTCATTTAGCTTTAGTTGTATTCTGTTGCAGTATTTAGGACCACAATTTGCACAGCACCAGCATCGAAACTGTTCTTCATACATGCACATCAAACAAGTGATGCTTGTGTAACTAAGATTTATTTATTTTTTATTTTCACAAACCTGTATCCACACCCAGGACAGCAAAACCATTAAAATCAAGCCATATATTGTATCTACTGCCACCATTACCTTCAAGCACTGAATAGGCTGGATCATTGGATGTTCTTGAACAGAACAATCTTCTTCATGTTGCATAATTTTCGTCATTTCTGTAGTTTCCATCATTTCCGTCATTTCCATCATTTCCATTATTCCACTTTCGGCCTTTCTTTTGTGTTTCAGGTCAAAATGAGAAAAGTGAGAAAAAAGTAAAGAATTACTAAATGAAATTTTTGAAAAGATAATTGCTGGAGTGATTATAGGAATAGAGCTGTATTGTGATCACCAAGATTCCCAAAAAGTTTGCCAGAACATTATTATGTGGTTACTTCCCCAACTCCCATAACTTTAACCTTAGACTGTCTACTGATGACCTCACCCCATTCCTAAGAGGTCTGTAAGGGGCATGCATAAGTGCACCAGTGTGCCTACCATCCCTGTCCTACTGTCCCCATTTATTTGTGTCCTTATCCTGTATTCATAATCATGTTTATACTTATATCTATTATCTTATAAGTGTTTGACAAATAAATAAATAAAAATAAATAAACAAATAATGATTTAGCACAGGGGTCGGCAACCTGAAACATTCAAAGAGCCACTTGCGCACGTCTCCCAAGGAAAGCAAAACAGTTGGAGCCACAAAACCTGGATGGGTGTGACCAACTTGATGTCATTCACTCCACCCAGTCACATGAAACACCCCCCCTCCCAGTCATGCCTACCCAGGTTTTGTGGCTCTGTGTTTTCTATGGGAAAAAGGTAACTCCCTCTCTGGCTTTCTGTCTCTGTCTCTCTCATCTCTTTCTCCTTTTATCTCCCTTTCTCTGTATCTTTCTCTCTCTGATCTTTCTTTTTCTCTATCTCCCTCTCCCTCCCTCTTATCTTTCTCTTATCTTTATTTTTCTCTTTATCTCCCTCTCATCCCTCTCTCATTTCTCTCTCTGTCTCTTTCTCTCTCTTCTTTCTGTTTCTCTCTATGTCAGTGTGTGTGTGTGTGTGTGTGTGTGTGTGTTGCTCTCTCTTGCTTCCTGCCTCTGTGCCTGTTCTCACTGTTGGAAAGTCCTTGCAGCCCTGCAGTCCTGCGTGCTATCTTTGGGGCTGGTCACCAGTTGTTTTTTTCCTTCCTTTTGAAAAACTGGGTTGACGGAGCAATGAGCCCAATATGTGGTGGAGGCTCCCCTCCCCCTCCTCTTGTGTGCACCCTCCCGGTCCCACCACAGGTCAGAGAGGCAGGAGGGAGGGGGAGAGAAGCCTCCGCCGCACGTTGCAATCATTGCTCCGCCAATGAGCGCAAAAAGGAAGAGAAAAAACAACAACTGGTGACCAGCCCCAAAGATAGCATGCAGGGCTGCAGGGATTTCCGACAGTGAGAACAGGCACAGAGGCAGGGAGTGAGAGAGAGCGACACACACACACACACACACAGTGTATCTCTTTCCGTCCGTATCTCTTCCTCTTCCCCCATCTCCCTATCTTCCCCTCTCTCTGTGTATCACTGGGTGTGTCTCTTCTGTCTCTCTCCCTCCCTCTGTGTATCATTCTGTATGTGTCTCTTTCTCTCTCCCCCCCCTCTCTCCACTCATGAACATTTAAATAAAATGTCTATTTTCAGAAGCTGTTACTGGAATGTTTCTTTGGGCTTCCTAATATCTCCCTGAAGGTACTAGTCAGGTCAATTTATTATTTGGAATTTTGGAAGTGATATCTTTGTTTCAACCCTTAAACAGCCAATCTTTTCTCTGGCGGGCTTACCTGTCTTCTTGAACTCTGCTTGCCCTGAAAGAAAAGCAGATATCTATAAAAAATTTTGTTACTTTTCCTTTCTTGTAACTAAGAAGAGAAAAAAGTTATTCATCACTGGTATATACAGATTTTTCTCTCCATCAAGACCTCCATGATTTCACATGCAGATGCTCAGTCCTGGGGGTGGGAATCGTCCCCCCCCCAATGTGGCTACTGGATCTATTTTTAAGAGGACAGTTATTGGAAATGAGGTAAAAATGGGCCCTGGTCTGTTGTGATTATGCTCTGGTGATGTGGAGATCCTTTTGGCGAAGGAGGAAGAAGGTTAAAAAGTGTAATTGTTCTGGTAGAACAAGAATGGGAAGAAGAGAACAGTGGAAAATAAATAAAACTACTTACCTTCATTTCTTCTTCTCTGGCATCGTCCAAGGCCTAAAAGTAAAACAAAGGGAACTGTTCTATTCTGATATGATAACAACCATGACATCATTACCATAATTGGAATCTGGTGAACCATTTTTTTTAAATTCTCTAGATAAATAATGTATTATTTTTCATAATATGGAAAGAATCAAGACAAAAATACCTAGATGTAATAAACTGGGGTGTTGGTGGTTTTTTTTTTTTTTCATCTTTTCAATATTCTTCAACATTCACACAACCAGAGTGGATCAGGGAAATATACTGGCTTGCAGTAGGTTTATATATTGATACATAAGATGCTCACTGAGAAAATAGGACCTTTAATATTAAGTTCTTGCCAGAATCTTGAACAATGTGACCATATCAGAGGTGGGATTCAGCAGGTTCTGACCAGTTCTGGAGAAACAGAATAGCAGAAATTTTGAGTAGTTTGGAGAACCGGTAAATATCACCTCTGACTGGCCCCGCCTCCATCTATTCTCTGCCTCCCGAGTCCCAGCTGATCGGGAGGAAATGGAGATTTTGCAGTAACCTTTCCCTGCCAGGCCCACCAAACCATGCCCATCAAGGCATGCCCACGCCCACCAAGCCACGGCCACAGAACCAGTAGTAAAAAAAATGGAATCCCACCACTGCTCAAGTTGTGAGAATGTGGAACAAAAGTGAAAAGATGGGGGGGAAAACCAGAACAGTTTGATACATATCTTTTTGCCTTCTTTCATTCCATGTTATGTGGAATAATACACATTATTTATCTTGAGAATGTAGCGCTTCATGCATGAGATTCCATTAATGTTATTAATGGTGTGGATGGAGAAGTCATGGTTGTTATTGTATCAGGGTAAAGTGGTTCTTTTGCATTACACTTTTAGGGCATGGAGGATGCCAGCGAAGATGGAATGTTGGTAAGGTTTTATTTATTTTCTCATTTCTTTCCTCATCCTCTTCTTCTAGCTGAAAAAGTATTTTTTAGCCTTATTCCTCATTCTACAGTTGGATCTGTGTCAGCAGAACATATTCATAGCAAGCAGGGTGTAAACATTTCACCTGTTTTTATCGTCATTGCCAAAAATTGGCCTCTTAAAAATAGTAGCTACGTTGGGTGAAAGATTTTTCTAGGGACAAAATAGTTGCATGGGAAATAATGAACAAGAGATGGAATCTGTATATATTACAATGACTATTTATTCATTCTCTAATTAATTTGGAGTAGAATTATGTGGAACATATGGAGGTGGCATACGGGAAGGGATCTAGTGAAGCTGCATTGGAGAGCAGCTTTCCCTTTCAAGGGTTTCCAAGGTATCATGTGAGAAGAAAGTATGTTCTCACTGCTTGGTTCTTATTGCTTCCTGAATACTGAAGCCAACCAAATGCAGATGGTAGGATCGCCTTTGACTGCATTAAATAACTAACATGCAGCCAAGGTCAACGTTATGAAATATGATCACGTGGTGCAAGATTCCTGCAAGAGCTCAAATTCAGAGAGCTATGTCAATCAGCAGTCCTCTTTTCTTAGTAATCAAATTATGTGTTAATGTTTAAATCTAATGCAAGGAAAACCTTTGTGATATCATATTTCTCTCTTCTACTATGTTCGTGGGAAATGGAAGAATATCGATAAAGGAAGGAAGTAATCTCTATGAGCAGTTAAATATATGTGGAACTTTCATGTGTTACTTGGAAATAAACATATTGTTTTTCGGTGAATGGAGGAATTCCAAGGCTGGCAATGATGGCATGGAAGTCTTTGTTGCTCTCTTATCAAATTAGAATAGTGTCCTTTTGTTTCATTTTTAGGGTATGGATTACCCAAGTGAAGGTGAAATGGTGGTAAGTAGTTTTATTTATTTTGTGCCATTCTTTTCTTTCATATTCTTCAGCCATTTACGTAAGTATTCCTTTTACCCTTGTTCCTCCTTGAGCCAAAATGCAAAATTGTAGTAATTTCATGGTTGGAGAAGACATGGATATTATCATATCAGAGTTGAACTGTTCCATTTTTGTTCCGTTTCAGAGCACGAATCGTGGTGGTAGACGTGGAAGGGTGGTAAGTATCTTTCGTTTAATTTCTAACGTTACTTTTTTTATTCTTCTTCCACCTGAACTCCTAGAATCATTTTTCCCACCTTCACCATAAGCATTTATGGAGTTCCCAGAGCATAATCACAGCAGTCAGGATCAAAATATTTGTCCCATTTATGTCCCCATTTCCAATAAATGACCTTTTAAAAATAGATCCAGCATCAAGTAGCAATGAATTATTACCCCTGACAAATGAACAATTGCATGGATATATAGATATTGATGGAGAAAGAAATATGTATATACAACCTTGACTTCATTTTCATTTTCTAACATACATACATGAAGTAGAAGAAGGTGGAGTGGATGGAAGTGGCTTATGAATTGGAAAGCAAATTTGTCCATGTATAATGTGCAAAAGACATCTTTACTCAGTACTTGATTCTCATTGCTTGCTAAATTCTGTAGTGAATGAAATGCAGGTTTTATATTCAGAGAAAAGTGGTTCCTGACTCAATCCCATGTTTTGGTAAGTGTGGGAGTGCTTGTTCTGAATCCGCAAAAGGACCCTTTTTGGATAGAGGAAGGGCCATTACACAGATTTTTCTCCAAGTGGTTGTTTGACTCCTTAATGGTCATGGCTGATTTACAAAACCCAAATTTTCTTCACATCAGATGCAAATATGGTTCTATAATGGTTTTCTGCACATCCATTTCCGAGGTTAATTCTACCTGGAAATATCGCGGTACATCAACAGGGAGATTTTTCAAAAGACCCAAAATATATAATGAAGGTAAAGCCTGTTTTCAAAAATTAATCTTTTGCTTTGGGTAACACATTACATGCCACAGTTATCTGGACTATTAATCCAACCAACTTTCAGCAGTTTCCATAATATATTAAAAGCAAAATAGATTAAGTAGTTCACAGTCATACAAAATAGTTGTCCATAGAACAATTGAAAAAAAATCCTAGCATATTAAAAACTATCCATTTTTAGGCTGCTGTGTCGAAGCAACTGACAGGTTTGTCTTTGACAAACCAATCAATCAATGCTACTTACCACATTTCCACCTCCACCAGTACAATATGTGCTCTAAAAGGAAAACAAAAAGGAGCCATTCTGCTCTGATACAATAACAACCATGAGTTCTCCAAAACTACCATCTTTGGGTACCTTAGGCATGAATTCCTTCATTGTTCAGATGAAAATCATCTGTTTTTTTAATACAACATGGACTGAGAAAAGCCAAAAAAGCACATATATCAATCTGTTCTGGGATTTTTTTTCTTTCTCTTTTCCATTTCCTTCCATAGTGGAAAAGAGAAATATGCTCTTCTTCTCCATCATATTTGTTATCTCATAAATGAATTAATTCAGTGTCTAGAGAGCTACCTGTGTGTTTTAAATCAGCACCGAGTTTTTAAAAAGCCAAAAACTTACACAACTATTAAACTGCTTTAACCGATATTTTTGCTTCCTTTCAAACAACAGTGCACCATTAATATGCCTGAACATAATTTCTATTTAGAGCCCATTTATACGTTAACATGTAAGTTGGGTATCTAGGAAATAACCAGGCTGAGCCTGAAGGGTGTGTGTGTGTATATGTGTGTGTGTGTCAAATACAACAAAGCTAAAACAGTCAATGGCTATCTAAAACGTTTAATTGTTAATTATTAAAAACAGCAAACAGTATAAAAACAAAGCAAGAACTAAGAATAAGCAGTTGAAGGGATGTCAATAAGTATTAATCAATGCAATTATTGGGTAGATGATACCACCATTTCATTGTTTCCTGCAATCCTTTTAACTATGTGGTTAAATTTATTTATAGACAAGTTCATGGATATCTTACCAAATCTCACTTTCCACTCCCTATGAAGATCACTTTGTCTACCCCAGTGTCTCTCAAACATGGCAGCTTTCAGATAGTTAACACCCCTGAAATTTGGTTTACTTGTTTTGTGGGTAAGAATTGTGGAATCCTTCCCAAACCAGTACAGAAAAAGTTACTTTTCCTTTAACTTTAGTTATATTCTGTGGCAGGACCACAATTTGCAACAGCATCAGCATCGAACTGTTCTTCATGCATGCACATCAAACAAGTGACACATGTGCAACTGAGATTTATTTATTTTTGTTTTCACAAAGGTTTTCCCCCATCAAGGAGAGCAAACCATTAAAATCAAACTATATACTGTATCTACTGCCACCATCACCATCAAGCACTGAATAGACTGGATCATTGGATGTCCTTGAGCAGAACAATCTTTTTCATTTTGCAGAAATAGAGAACGCTGTTGAACCTTTTCAGCATATTCGGATATTTTCAGTATTTCCATATTTTCAATACTTTCTGTTATTTTCATTTCTGTAATTTCTGCCATTTCCATCATTTCTGTAATTTCTGCCATTTCCATCATTTCGGTAATTTCTGCCATTTCCATCATTTCTATAATTTCTGCCATTTCCATCATTTCGGTAATTTCTGCCATTTCTATCAATTCTGCCATTTCCATCATTTCTGCCATCTTTTCTGCCATTTCCATCATTTCTGCCATTTCCATCTTTTCTGCCATTTCCATCATTTCTGCCATTTCCATCATTTCCATTATTCCAGTTTTGGCCTCTCTTTTGTGTTTTGTGTCAAAATGAAGTGAGAGAATGGGAAGGAATTATTAAATGAAAATTTTGAAAAGACAGTTGCTAGAGTGATTATAAGCAGGAGAGCTTATACAAAATGTCCGCCAAAACCTTTTGAGATTAAGAATATATAACTCAACAAGCACTATGCATTCTTAATGCATTGCATCTGTTAATTAATAAGTACTAGTAATTCTCCTTCCAAAGAATCCCATTTTCTAAATAAAAGAAGTAATCTTCCCCTTTTCTTCCTTACTTCTTTAAAAAAATTTTTTTTTCCCATTTTTATAATTTACATAACAAACATTTTTCTTTTTTTAACAGCACTGTGTCATATGTCTCTTACAGTTATTTACATTTATTTCTATACATTTTTGTTTCTTTGTTCTAACCAATTATACTACTTATCCCACACCTCATGAAATTCTGATTCTTCCTTGCCTTTCATTTCTATCTCAGCACATTCTAATATCTTATGCATAATTATATCATTTGTTTGTATATTTTCCAGTTTCCAACATTGAGCATAAACAATTCTTCCTTACTTCATTCTTAATGAATCTCACAACTCTCAAGCCATTCCATACATTACATGATGTGAATTATAGCTCATGAACATTTAACTAAAATAACTATGTCTAGTTTCAGAATATTTCTTTGGGGTCCCTGGTACCTTCCTGGAGATACTAATCAGTATTTTTAAGATGTATTCTTAACTTTAAAATATGTGGACTTCAGATCCCAGAATTCCCCTATCATCATGCTGGCTGAAAAAGCTCTGGGAATTGAACTCCACACATCTTAAGGTGTCAAGTTTGAAAAACATTGCAATGTCAAATAAGTTATTGTTTGGTCTCCAAGAAAGACTTCTTGGGGTCCACAGGTAATAGAAATTATGTATATTGTGTGATGATATAATGATATGCATGACATCCCAATCCCTTTATTCCTCTCCCTATGGACCCACTTTGGAGGACATGCCTGTCTCAAAGTCTCATGTTGGCTCTTAGAGTGAGATTTTCTAATGGAGAAGAAAAGTGGGAAGGATAGAGATTTTATTCTTTGGAATCTTAGAAATGATACCTTTCCATCAACCCCCTAAATGTTGCACTTACCTGTCTTCTTGAGCTCTGTTTGCCCTGGGAGAAAAACAAACACATGTAAATTCTTTGCTATTTTTCCTTTCTTGAAAATCATAACCACATTGTCTCACTGTTTGGATGAAGCTCACACAAAGGCTAGCTTTGCAGAAGATAGTCAACCAGGTCAATAATATTTCCAGCAGCTGCATTTTCACCATGTTCCACACTCAGCTACCAAACATTCGTTCAATTCTTTATAGCTTAGTTTGCTGCCCAAATCTAGCCAAGGCAGACAAGATAAACCTTTCTGTGTTTGGAAATTGTTGCTTAACAAATCTGGCTGGTTAATTATTGCATACAGTGTTTATTATTAAAGGTTACTCAGTTTTCTGACAAGGTTGATAACTTATAGAATGTGGGATCACCAGAGAACAGGTGGGAAAATGTTGGCATTCCAGATATGGAATTATGACTCTCATCAACCTATAAAAATATGGCCAGTAAGCAAGAAAATGAGAGATTGCATCTAAGACATTTTAGAAAGTATTTTCTGGGGAACAAAAGAAAGACCATATTGGGAAATAATTGTCCTAGAGACGGTTCATCTATTTGGTTGCTAAGAGTTTATACCAATTTTATGGCAATGAATGAATGAACTACGGTAACTATTGTAACTAACTAACTTATATTTTATGGTAGTACAAGATTTATTGGGAGTTGAATTATGCTTTAGGAGTTAAGAGCCCAAAAGAAAGCACTCCTGGTTAGTCCTGTCTCTTGCCCTTCACCCCCAAATCCAGGATGTCTGCAATCATACTTTGGATGAATACAGGAGAAAAACCTTCACACACAACGAATGTGTGGGGTTTCCACAAAAGCAAACCCCAGCCCTATCACCATGTTTGCTCACAAAGCAGATGAACTGAATCTACATTTGGAAACTTTACTGCTATTCCACATAGCTAAATTTCACGCCAATGCTTCCATGGTAAAAGAGAAAAACAATTACAAATGATTGGGATAGGGAGAGGAACAGAAACACTGCTTTTGTCATAGATAAGACTGTTGATATATCATATGATTATTAAACCAATTAATCCCTGCTTTTTCTGACACCAAAAGCATTATAACACGACCTTGCCAAAAGAAAAGAAGGCATCCAATTTACCATTCAAAGGGAAGGGTGGTTAGACCATGCAAGAGATGCTGCAAAGGTCAGACAATATGCAGGGTGGATTGGGAAGGTTTGAAGGTAGGAAGATATGCTTTTCTCAATAAAACTAATCATCAGCATAGATCATTCTATGTGTGACTT
Source organism: Pseudoxenodon macrops (assembly GCA_032467955.1). NCBI lineage: Eukaryota > Metazoa > Chordata > Lepidosauria > Squamata > Pseudoxenodontidae > Pseudoxenodon > Pseudoxenodon macrops. Next base: position 15,221 of record JANHFT010039023.1, on the reverse strand, counting down.
CTAATTTGTGGAATTTGTTGGTCCTGTATGCTGTGTTTATGCTCTTGGGACTCTGGAGATGTTTTTTGGTATGAAGGGAAAATAAAATAGGTGCTGCTTCAGGTGACAGAATATAAAAGAAAGGAAGAGTAGAAGATTTTTTAAAAGCTGCATACGCTCATTCCATAACTACCACCACCATTCATTCCCTGAAAGGGAACCAAAAAATAATGCCATGGAAATCTTCAGTAGACACTCACTCTTACCCACCTTCTACTCTAAATAAGCTATAAAATGAAAATATAGTCATGATTGTGAATACATAGTTCTCACAACATTAATATCTCTACATGATTTCCCATGCAGCTGCACAGTCCCCAGTTGGTGAATTTTCACACCAACTTGGCTGCTGGATTTATTTTTATGGGGTCACTTGTAGGAAAGGAAGTTTTTTTTTTAAAGAAAAAAAATAGGTGAAATGTTTTGGGCCTGCTTGCCATGATGATCATCAGGGAACTCCAGAGGTGTTTTGGTGAAGGTGGAAGAAGGATAAGTTTGGTATTTATTCAGGTGGAAGAAGAATACAGAATAAAATAAAATAAAATAAAATAAAATAAAGGTTATTTACCATCTTTCCACGACCACTGGCGCCATTCACACCCTAAAAAGTAAACAAAAAAGAACTGTTCTACTCTGAAAGGGTTATAATATCCATGATTTCTCCAACCATGTCGCCTTGCTACCATATGAACTCATTCTCCAGATAAAAAACATTTCTTCTTTAATGGAACATGGACTAAAAGAAGCCAAATAAATGCTTGTACTAAACTGTTCTGAGACATTCTTTCTTTCCAGTTTTCAATTTTCTTTCACATTCAGGTAGAAGGCAGAGTTAGGGTTAGGGTTAAGGAGAAAATAAATAGAACTACTTACCTCTATTTCATCTTCACTGGTATAATCCAAATCCTAAAAGTGAAACAGAAGATAACTGTTCTACTCTGATATGATAACAACCATGACTTTTCCAACAATGCCCATCAACTCCATCTTTGAAATCTGCTGTATGAATTGTTCTTGTCCATATAAAGAATATGTGTTATTTCACTCGACATGGAATGAAAGAAGTGAAAAACACCTGTGTGTGTCTTAAAATGTTTGGAGAGATGTTTTCTTTCCTTTTTAAATATTCTTCATTATTCACACCATCGCAGGGGAACAAAGAAATATAATTTCATTCCATTTTTCCTTGCATTAGATTTAAACATAAACACATGATTTGGGAAAACAGGACCGTTGATAGAGATAGCTCTTTATATAAAAGCAAATGAACTTCAGGCAATGTGATCTTCTTTCACGTGTGAAACTGGGGGGCATGCCCCAGAAGGGATCTTTTCTTGAACTTGGCAGCTCAATCTATTTTTAAGAGGTCAGATATTGGAATTGTGGGTAAAAATGAGCCAAATGTTGCCAGTCTGCCTGCTGCATTCATTTTTTTTGCAGCTTAGTGAAGAAAGAAGAACAATAAAAGGTGGAAAAAGAAATGGAAGAAAGGAATAGAAAAAGATAAATATAAGCTACTTACCATCCTTCCACCTCCACCATCATGATTCATGTTCTGAAAGGAAACAAAATGGAACCATTCTACTCTGGTACAATAACACCCATGACTTCTGCAACCTTGCCATCTTTGGTATCTCATGTAGGAAAACCTTCATTCTCGAGATGAATAATAGCAATAGCACTTAGACTTATATACCACTTTACAGAGCTTTACAGCCCTTTCTAAACGGTCAGCATATTGCCCTCCACAATTTTGGGTCCTCGTTTTACCCACCTTGGAAGGATGGAAGGCTGAATTGACCTTGAGCCTGGTGGGATTTGAAGTGCCAAATTACAGGCAGCCAGCAGAAGTAAACTGCAGGACTGCACTCTAACCACTGAGCCACCACGGCTCATAATATGCGTCATTTCACATAACAAGGAGTGAAAGAAGCCAAAAGACACAAATCTATTAAACTGTTCTGATTTTTTAAGATCTTTTCAATATGCTTCCACATTCACACAACCTTTATACAGTACATTAATACAAAGCATACAAAATATGAAAGAAAGGAATGGCAAAAGATTTTTTTTTAAAAGCTGCTTGCCTTCATTCCACGACTACCATCACCATTCATTCCCTGAAAGGGAAACGAACGATAACATCATAGAAATCACTAGAAGCTCACTCTTACCCCACCACCATCTCATCCACCTTCTTCTACTCTAAATCAGCTATAAAATAAAAAGATAGTCATGATTGTGTATACAAAGTTCTCACAGGATTAATATCTCTACATGATTTCCCATGCAGCTGCACAGCCCCAGGGGGAATCTTCACACCAGTTTGGCTGCTGGATTTATTTTTATGGGGTCACTTGTAGGAAAGGAAGATTTTTTTTTAAAAAAAGAAAAAAAATAGGTGAAATGTTTTGGCCCTGCTTGCCATGATGACCATCACGGGACACCAAGGGTGTTTTGGTGAAGGAGGAAGAAGGATAAAATTTATAATTATTCAGGTGAAAGAAGAATATGGAAGAAAAGAAAAGAAAAGAAAGAAAATTTACTTACCATCTCTCTACGACCACTGGCACCATTCATGCCCTAAAAGGTAAACAAAGAAGAACCATTCTACTCTGAAAAGATTACATCCATGATTTCTCCAATCATGCCATCTTGGTACCATATGAACCTCTTCATTCTTCTGATAAAAATAAATTTCTTCTTTAATGGAACACCGATTAAAGAAGCCTGTTCTTTCTTTCCAGTTTTCAATTATCTTACACATTCAGGTGGAAGGCAGGGTTAGGGTTAGGATTAAGTAGAAAATAAATAGAACTACTTACCTTCATTTCAACTTCATCTATTTTTAATAGGACAATTATTGGAAGTGAGAATAAAAAAAAGTGCAAATATTGTGGTCCCTACCTTCTTTGATAATGCTCTAGAGACTATAGAGACATCTTTGTTGAAGAAAGAACAAGAATGAAAGTGGTATTTGTTCATATTGACAAAGAATATGAGGGCACAAGGGCAGAAAATAAATAAAACTACCGTACTTACCATCATTTCCTCTTCACCAACATAATCCGTATCCTAAAAGTGAAACAGAAGATACTGTTCTACTCTGAAATTATAACAACCATGACTTTTCCAACCAGGCCATCACTTTCATCTTTGGAATCAGATGTATGAAATCCTTCATTCTCTGGATAAAAAATATGACACATGACATGGAGTGAAGAAAGTTAAAATAATTAAATAAAAGCTACGTACCCTTCTTCTACTGGCACCGCCACGATTCATACTCTGAAAGGAAACAAGCAGGAACTATTCTATTCCAGTGCCCATGACTTCTCCACCCATGCCATGACTACCATCCTTGGTATCTTGTGTCGGAAATCCTTCATTCTCACGATATGTGTCATTTCTCATAACACAGAGTGAAAGAAGCCAAATGCACAATGTATTAAACTGTTTGATATTTTTAAATTATCTATTCAACATTATTCCATAATTCACATAAACTTAATGGAAGGGAGAAATATGCTGGCATTGAACTTTTGCTTGTAGTTGATTTATATATCAATACACATGTTGGTTATTGAGAAATGTGAATTGTTACTCAGTCGCCAGGGGGAATCCTGACAAGGGCTGCTGGATTGATTTTGAAGAGATCAGTTATTGGAAATGAGGGTCAAACAGGCCTGAGGTTATGCTCTGGAGATGCTTTTAGTGAAAGAGGAAAAAGGATTCAAAGCATCCATGGGGAAGAAGAACATAAAGAGGGGAAATGCAGAAATTAAAAGCTACTTACCATCTTTCCATCTCTATCACCATGACTTGGGCTCTGAAACAGAAACAAAAAGAAACCATTCTACTCTAATAATAGCCATGACTTCTCCACCCAACCCATTACTACCATCTTTGGTATGTCATCTTTACATTTCTTCACTGTCCAGAGAAAATACCTTTATTCTTTAACTCAACATGGATTGAAGGAAGCAAAAAAATGCAAATGTAATGCACTGTTCTGACCTTTTTCTCCCTCTTATCAACATTTTTCCACATTCCAAAAAACACAGAAGAAAGAAATATGCTAGCATTCAAATTTCCTTCTATTAGATTTTATGTTCACACATTGATTACTGAGAAAACAGTAACTTTAATAGACATAACTTTTGCCATTAAACCTGTTCTCAGAAACTATTACAATGTGATCGTATTTCATATGTGAACTTAGTTATCGAACCAAGTCAAAGACACCCTCAACTTGGATACTTTGTATCTTTCTTGGTTTTTAAATTAATTTTTGTATAGATTATTATGTTGTTTGCAAGCTATTTGATCATCTTAGCATTCAGTATATTATAGGAGTAGCAGTATCTTAGTTTGACTAACCAGAATAAGTGGGTTGCATGAGCTCTATTACGCAAAGCAGAAGACTAAGTTATGAAAATAGTCTTTATTGTCTATTTTGCATCTCTTGAAAAATCTCAAATATGAATATGAACAATATGAAGAGACAAGGGCAGAAAGTAAATACTTACCCTCATTTCATTTTCACTGGGATAATCCATATTCTAAAAATGAAACAAATGACAACCGTTCAACTCTGATATGAGAACAACCATGACTTCTCCAACCATGCCATCACCTCCATCTTTGGTGTGTGAATTCCTTCCTTCGCCATATAAAAAATATATGTTCTGTCACATGACATGGAGTAAAAGAAATGAAAAATACCCACATGTCTTAAACTGTTTAAACAGTGGTTTTCTGTGCTTTTTTATTATTCCATATTCACACAAACACAGAAGAACAGAGAAATAAAATTTCACTGGATTTTGGCTTGTATTAGATTTATACATAAACATACATTTTGTTTACTGAGAAAGCAGGACTGTTGATAGTTATCCCTTTTTAGATAAAATCTCTTCCCTGAATCTCATAGAATATTATCTTATTTCATGTGTGAAGCTGGGGGCATGTTAGTTATAACCAACTCCAAAAAGCTTTTTCCCCCCTTCTTTTCTTTTTTTCATCTTTTCAATATTGTTCCACAAATCACACAAACTTAGTGGAAGTGGGAAATATGCTGGCATTGAATTATTGCTTGTACTTGATTTATACATTAATACATTGATTACTATTGATTACTGAGAAAATTGGATTGTTACTCAGTCACCAAGGATAATCCACACAACAATTTGGCTGCTGGATTGAGTTTGAAGAGGTCAGTTATTGAAATGAGGGTCAACCAGACCTGACATTATGCTCTGGAGACTCTGGAGATGCTTTTGGTGAAGGAGGAAAAACGATTCAAAGAGTCCATGTGGAAAACTAACATAAAGAAAGGAAATACAAAAATTAAAAGTTACTTACCATCTTTCCACCTCTAACATCATGACTTGGGTTCTGAAATGGAAATAAAAGGTACCTTTTTACTCTAATATAATAACATCCTTGACTTCTCCAACCATGTTATTACTACCATCTTTGGTATGTCATCTTTGAATCCCTACACTGTCCAAAGAAAATACCACTGTTCTTTAACTGAGCATGGGTTGAAAGAAGCTAAAAGATGCAAACGTAATGCACTTGTCTGACTCCCTCCCCCTTTTCAATATTTTTCCACATTCATAAAAACACAGCAGAACAGAGAAATATGCTTGCATTCAATTTTTCCTTCTATTAGACTTATACATTCACAAATATATTGGTTACTGAAAAAATAGTACCTTTAGGAGACATAGTTTTATCCATTAAAACTGTAACCAAAATTTGTGATTTTATTTTACATGTGAACTTGGGGACATGTTAGTTATAAAATTAAGTCAAAGAGAAGCCTACCAGCTACTTTGAAACAACACCCTCAACCTGAATACTTCTTGCTTGGCTTCTTTTATTAATTCTTATATAGATTGTTAAATTGTGTGCAATTTGATCTGTTTAGCATTTAATATATTATGGAAATTGTGGGTCTTAGTTTGACTTAAGGGTCAGAATAATGAGTTTCATGTCCTCTGTTACCCAAAGCAGAAGACTAGAGTAAAAAGTAGATATTAAATATCTAAATTTATTAAATATTTTGCATGATTTGAAAAATCTCAAATTCAGGGTAAGAAAAATAATTCCAGGGGGAATGAATACTGGAAAATGAGGTAAGGAAATCATTTTACATGCAAAATTGTATCTGATGGGAAGATAATTTGGATCATGTAGATTACCATTAAGGAGAGGGGGGGAAACCCTAAAAATCTCTTCTGCATGATTTGCCCTGCAGCTGCTCAGTCCCCAGGGAGAATCTTCACCCTACTTGGCTACCGAATCCAATTTTAAGAGGGCAGTTATTGGAAATGAGGGGAAAAAAAGGCCAAATAATGTGGCCCCTGCCTGCTTTGATAGTGCTCTGTGACTATGGAGATTCTTTCATTGAAGGAGAGTCAAGAACGAAAGTGGTATTTGTTCATATGGGCAAAGAATATGAAGAGGAAGATAATTTGGATCATGTAGATTACCATTAAGGAGTGGGGGGAAAACCATAAAAATCTCCTCTTCATGATTTCCCATGCAGCCACTCGGTCCCTAGACTCTTCACCCAATTTAGCTACTGGATTGATTTTTAAGCGATCAGTTATTGAAAATGAGGATAAAAAGGGCCAAATACTGTGGCCCTCTAACTGGTTTGGTAACACTCTGGTGACTATGAAGATGCCATCTTGAAGGAGGAATAATAATGAAAGTGGTATTTGTTCATCTGGATGAAGAATACAAAGAGTCAATGGCAGAAAATAAATAAAACTACTTACCCTCATTTCCTCTTCACCGACATAATCCGTATCCTAAAAGTGAAAAAGAAGATAACCGTTCTACTCTGATATGATAACAACCAAGATTTCTCCAACCATGCCATCACTTCCATCTTTGGAATCTGGTGTATGAAGCCCTTCCTTCTCCATATAAAAATATGTGTTATTTACATGACATGGAGCGAAAGAAGCGAAAAACACCCATATGTCTTTTGGAACTGTTTGGAGATATTTTTCTCCTTCCTTTTAAAAATATTTTTCACACAAACCAGCTATCTTCTCCAATATGATCTTATTTCATATGTGAAGTTCAGAGCATGTTAGTTACCTAAACAAGTCAAACACAAATCTACCAACAAATGGGCCAAATGTTGTGACTTTGCCTACTGGATATATTTTCTGGGTACCCTGAAAATCCATTTGGTGAAGGAAGAAGGATAAAAGGAGTTGTTAGGGTCCCAAGTAACATTCCTATAACAAACAAAACTCTGAGGCAGACAATTTCCTCAAAGAATAGGTTTATTGGATATGCCGTATTGGCATAGGCTAGTGAAAATTGTCTCTGAGTATTCCCACGGGTTTCACCTAATTAAAAGTAAAAGTTTGTCACTTTCTCAAAACAATCAATAACATCATCCAATCAGGATACTGTCCAGTTACTAGGTGATTCCAGTCCCCTCCTTCTGAGCATCTGCAGGAATATCCTTGGTTCCCAAGACAAATTATTTTGTTTTGACTACAACACCCCAACTATTTCTATTTCCCCCTCCCTGTCCCTCTTCTCCAGTGTGTCAGCACTGAAGTCTCCAAATGGCCTAAGTCAGGCCAGCTTCAGGGTTGACAGGAGTTTTTATTCAGGTGGAAAAAGAATTTGAAGAAAACAATGGGAGAAGTTAAATAAAAGCTATTTACCCTCTTCGCATCGTCATCTTTTTTATTCCTGCTCTAAAAGAAAAACAAAAAGGAACCGTTCTACTCTGAAATCATAACACCTGCACATCCCCAACTATGGCATCACTACTGCTTTGGTATCTCATATATGAATTCCTTCATTCTGCAGGTAAATAATTTGACACATAACATGAGTGAAGGAAGCCATAAGACACAAATGTGTCAAAAGTTATTTCTTTTTTTCAGCTTTTTAATATTTTTTCAGATACATATATTTACATACTTATTGATACCCTGGAGATCTATTTGGTGAAAAAAGAAGGATAAAAGGGTTTCTTGTTCAGATGGAAAAAGAATTTGAAGGAAACAATGGCAGAAATTAAATAAAAGCTACTTACACTCTTCGGAACTTCGACTTTTTGATTCCTGTTCTAAAAGGGAAAAAAAAAACCTGCTCTACTCTGAGATCATAACTCCCATGACATCTCCAACTATACCAACATTATCATTTTGGGTATCTCATAAATGAATTCCTTCATTCTGCATGTAAAAAAAATAAGTTATTCCACATAACACGGAGTGAAAGAAGCCAGAAGACCCAAATATATTAAACTGTTGGGTGTTTTTTCTAAAAGGACCAAACGGGAAAGACTGTAATGATGAAACTGTTAAGGCCAACCTCCTCAACACATTCTTCAGTTCAGTCTTTGTAAACAGCAATGGCTCATGCCCCTCATTTCCCAATCGTACCACAACTAATCACAACGATCTACTACATGTCGATTTCACAGAAGATGCCATTGAAAAGGCACTATGCAACCTAAAACCATCTCTATCAATTGGCCCTGATTGGACTATATCCCTAATTCCTAAAAAAGCTCTCAACCACCATAGCACTTTAGCATAATCTACAGAATATCTTTCAGAGCCAGCTTCTTACCTAACTTATGGTCACTAGTCACAGTCACTCCTATCTTCAAAAAAGGAGACCCCAGTCTAGTTGATAATTACAGACCAATCTCATTATGTTGCCTCACCTGCAAGGTCATGGAATCAATTATGAACCAATCCATCACCACCTACTTAGAAGCTAACAACCTACTCTCTAACAAGCAATTTGGCTTCAGAAAAAAACTATCCTACAATCTCCAATTATTACACTGCAAAAACATATGGACTTCAAAACTCGACCAGGGTAAAACAATATATGCAATCTATATAGACTTCAGTAAAGCATTTGACTTAGTCATACATGACAAACTACTTCTAAAACTAAAATCTTATGGCATTTCTGTATTCCTGCATAAGTGGATAACTGTGTTCCTATCAAACAGGCAACAAGTAGTAAAAATAGGGAACGCCCTATCAAACCCTGCACCTGTTAACAGTGGTGTCTCCCAAAGTAGCACTCTTCATACTTTACCTAAGTGACCTTTGTGATCATATTATAAGTAATTGCGTTCTCTTTGCAGATGATGAAAACTATTTAACCACTGACAATGCTACTACCCTACAAAAAGACCTTGACTGTATGTCAGAATGGTAAAACAACTGGCAGCTCCAAATCTCAACCAACAAATGCTCTGTCTTACACATTGGCAAAAAAAAATAATCAGAATACAAAATACAAGTTGGGTGGATATGAACTAGTAGATGACCCTCACTCTGTCAAAGACCTTGGAGTACTCATCTGAAATGATCTATGTCCCAGAGCTCACTGTAACAGCATTGCCAAAAAAGCATTAAGAATTGTAAACCTAATTGTGCATAGCTTCTTCTCCAGTAACATTGAACTGCTAACTAAGGCATACAAAACTTTGGTAGTCCAATTCTTGAATACAGCTCATCTGTCTGGAACCCACACAACAAATTGGACATTAACACAATTAAACGAGTCCAAAGATATTTCACAAGAAGAGTCCTCCACTTCTCTACTCGAAACAAAATACCTTATACCACCAGGCTTGAAATTTTGGACTTAGACAACTTAGAACTTCACCGATTTTGGACCGACCTAAGTGTAGTACATAAAATCATCTGTTACAATGTCCTTCCTGTCAATGAATACTTCAACCAAAACAATACAAGAGCACACAATAGATATAAATTTATGGTAAACCACTCCAAAATTGATTGCAGAAAATATGACTTCTGTAACAGAGTTGTCAATGCCTGGAATACACTACCTGACTCTGTAGTTTCTTCCCCAACCCCCCAAAACTTTAACCTTAGACTGTCTACTATAGACCTCACCCCATTCCTGAGGTCATTAAGTGGCGTGCATACATGCACAAGCGTACCTACCATCCCTGTCCTATTGTTCCTTTTTATCTGAATCTACCTCATATATTCATAATCTTGTCTATACTTGTATCTGTTTACTAATATATGCTTGACAAAATAAAATAAATAAATAAAATAAAATATATATGTGTGGACATCATTCTATTGAAAACCTGCTTTCCAATTCAGCTTCACCAGACCCTCTGTCTGATGTGACCTCCTCCTCCATCTCCTTCTACTCTATGTACATCAATGAAAAAATTAGTCATGGCTGTTTATATAGATTTCCTTCTCTATCAAAATCTTGTAAACATGATTTCTCATGAAACCACTCAGTTCACAAGGAGAATCTTCATAACAACTTGGCTGCCGGATCTATTTTTAAGAGTTATTGGAAATCAGGATATAAATGGATATATATTTTGGTCCTATCTTCTGTAATTATGCTCTAGCAACTTGGGCGATGCTTTTGATGAAAGAAGAAAAAAGATTCAAGGGGTACTTGTTCAGGTAGAAAAAGAATAAAAGAATGAAATTGCAGAAATTAAATAAAAGCTACTTACCATCTTCCCACCTCTATTGTTGTGATTCTTGTTCTAAAGGGGAAACAAAAAGGAACTCTGAGGTGATATGACTTCTCCAACTGTGGCATCACAGTGAGGCACAGTGAGGCATGGTTGGAGAAGTCATGGGTGTTTTTTTTTCATGGTCCAGAGAACATACCTGTTTTCTTTAACACAACAAGGAGTAAAATCAGCAGAAAGACCCACATGTATTAAACTATTCAGACATATATCTCCTTGTTCTTTTCGATTTTCTTCCATATTCACACAAAAAGAATGGAACAGAGAAATATCCTTGCACTGAATTTTTGCTTGTATTACATTTATACATACAGTAACACTTGGTTACTGTAGAAGATGACCAGCCTGAGCCCAAGGGAGGGATCAAACACACCATCAGTTTAAAGTCTGTATGTCTCCAGACCCTCCTGAAGTCCATTGACTCGTATCTGTTGCCAATTAGCTTTGACCATTAGTTGAGCAAATTCTTGTGTATGGTTAACATGAAATAAACTTGTAGGACTTTTGAGCCCTAACCTGACTCCTGATTTTTTGCACTTGACATTACTGCAATCTATTTCCCCCAAAAAAAAATCATGACTACTATGAAAACCCTTCACCCTTTCTGGGTACCACGATATTTCCAGCTGGAATGGACACTGGAAAAGGAGGTGAGGAAATCCATGTTACAAGTAAATTGCTTCTAATGGGAAGAACATTTGGATCATGTAGATCACTCATGAGCATTAAGTAGAGGGATAACCAATTGCAGGGGGGGAAACCCTGCATATTGCCCCCACCCCCTCTATGCAAAAGGATCCCTTGGGGATTCAAAAGAGGGCTTTGCCATGCAGCTGCTCCATCTCAGGGGGGATCTTATCCCCAAATGGCTACTGGATCAATTTTTAAAAGGTCAGTTATTGGAAATGAGGGTAAAAACGGGCCAAATGTTGCTGCCTGTTGCATAATCTGGGTTCATAATCTGGGTACTTCAAGGATCCATTTGGTGAAGGAGGAAGAATAATAAAAAGGCTTCTTGTTCAGATGGGATTTTTTTTTTGAAGAAAGCAATGGTAGAAGTTAAATAAAAGCTACTTACCCACTTCCCACCTCCATTGTTCACATTAAAGTTCTAAAATAAAATAAAAAGGAACCATTCTACTCCGACATCATGACATACATGACTTCTCCAACTGTGGCATCACTGTCATTATCTCATATATGAATTCCTTTATTCTGCAGATAAATAATGTGTGTTATTCCATATAACATGGAATAAAAGACACAAATGTATTAAACTGTTCCGTGTTTCCCCCCAGTTTTTTTATATTTTTTCCAGATACCTCCAGTATAACCAAAATGGAACAGAGAAATATGCTTGCACTGAATTTTTGCTTCTGTTAGATTAATACATTAACAGTGACATTTGGTTACTGATAAATATGGGCCTTTAACACACATAGCCTTTCAGATTAAATAATGTTTCTGTAATCTTCTACTATATGATATTTCATATGTAAAGCTGGGAGCATGTTATTTATCTAACCAAATCAAAGACAAGCCTACCAACTGCTTTGACCCTAATTCTGGATAATTTGTAACTTGGTAGGACTTTCTTTTTCAATTGTTCTATGGATTATTAGGTTGTGTGAGCTACTGTGAGCTATTTACTCTGCTTATCATTTAATATATAATGGAAACTGCAGAGAATTGGTTAGACTAATATCCAGAATAACTATTCCATGCACTCTTTTATACAAAACCAAAGAGTAGGTTACGAAAATTGGTTTTTACTTTATTCAATATTTTGGATCTCTTGAAAAATCTCCCTTTTGGGATACCACAGTATTTCCAAATAGAATGAACTCTGGAAAATGAGATGAGAAAATACATTTTATAAGTAAAATTATATCTGTTGCGAAGATCATTCAAATCAAGTAGATCAGTCATGATCTTTAAGGAGAGAAACAACCAGTTGGAGAAAAAACTGTGTATATCCAAAAAGCCTCCTTTGGGAGGAATAAAAAGAGCCCTTCCTTACAGTTACCCAAAAAAATGAAGGGAATTGTTTTAGGGATCATTTTTCTCTGAATAAAACATTTGCTTCACTACAGGATTTAGAAAACAATGATAAACAAGCTCTGAGTAAAGTTTCCATCACATATTGTACTTGGACATTATTTTAACAGAACCTTGTTTTCTAATTCAGCTCTTTCTTATGCCACTACTACCTTTCCCATTTTCTTCCACTACATGTAATTTAGCAAATGAAATATAGTCATGGTTACATATATAGATTACATATATAAATGTAAATATAAATATAATTTATATTTAAATACAAATGTTACATATATAAAATTTGTATATACAAATCTGTATTTCCCATGCAACAGCTTATTAGTCTGGGGGAATCTTCACCCAACATGGCTCTGCATCTACTTTTAAGATTGGAATACATTGGAAATGTTGGAATAAATGGCCAAATATTTTGGCCCTGCCTATCATGATTATGATCTGAGAACTCTAGAGGTATTTTGGATGAAGGAGGAAAAAGGTTTCAGGGGTACTCAGGTGTAAGATGGATATAAAGAAAGGGATGAGAAAAATAAAATAAGTGACTTACCCCCTTTCCACCTCTTCCACCACGATTCATGACCTAAAAGGGAAACAAAAGATAACCTTTCTACTCATATACAATAACACCCATGACTTCTCCAACCATGCCATCACTACCACCTTTGGTATCTCATATATGAATTCCTTCACTGTCCAGAGAAAACTCTTTGTGTTCTTTAAGACAATATGGAATGAAAGAAGATAAATAGGTGGAAATCTATCAGTTCTGATTTTTTCATTTCTCTTTTAATATTCTTCCACATATAACATAAGAAAAAAATAAACATGTATTGAATTTTTGTTCATATTTGATTTATACTTTAACACTTAAATAAAAAAACTGGATCTCTCATGGACATAGCTCTTGGGATTAAAGCTCTTCCAGGAATTTTGCAAAATGTAAGCTTATTTCATTTGAGATATGATAAATTAGGTGGCATTTTCACATAAAGCACTATTAAGTGGTATATAAGTCTAAGTGCTATTGCTACTGCTACTCCCTTCTCTACTCTACCTCTCCAACTCCTTCTACTCTAAGTAAGTTAGAAAATGACAAGAGAGTCGTTGTATATACAGATTTCTCTGTCCTTGAGCAGCTATAAAAAGCAAAGGGGTCTTTGAAATCCCAGATTAGAATCTCCTGTCCTCTTCAAATTCCCCCAACATTCTGAATTCAAACTCAATATTTGCTAGTCAAAAAAAAAAAAAGGTTCCAAAAGGAACATAGGCCACCTGGAGTCCTAATGCATCTCTTTACATAGACTTCATCCTAGGGAAATAGTGGAATCCCATTGGGGGAAAAGAAGAAGAAATTCTGAGTCTGGAGATCCAATAAGAATAACCAGAGGGCAAAAGGTATGATATAAAAAACAATAAAGTGCAGGGCTTTCATAGGACAACTACGGTAGTTTGATAACCTGACTGGGTTTCCCAATCTCTCCCTGTGACCCTCTAGTGCACAGGTGTCAATAGCAATAGCACTTAAACTTAAATACCACTTTATAGTGCTTTATAGCCCTCTCTAAGCAATTTAAAGAGTCAGTCTATTGCCCCCAAAAATTTGGGTCTTCATTTTACCCACCTCGGAAGGATGGAAGGTTACGTCAACCTTGAGCCTGGTGAGATTTGAATTGCCAAATTGCAGGCAGCCGGCAGGCAGCAGAAGTAGTCTAACCACTGTAGCACAAACACTATTTTATTGAGTGCCAGATCAGGATTGTGTTTGACCTTGAGGGCCAGGGTGGGTGTTGCCAGGGTGGACATGCCAACTTGAAGGGGGGAGGGGGCTGTAGTGGCCTGAACACTCTGCTAGTGAAAACGGGCAGGTCCTTTGTTGTTTCAAGGATGGCCACAAGGGTCATATCTAAGTAACCCATGGGAAAAATCCGACCCCTGAGCCTGGACTAGACCCCTGCTATACTGAATGAGGAAGGAATCAATAGTTAAATTCCTTCTCCAGTTTTTCTCTATTTCCAAGTCTTAAAATGTGTTCTCCAAAGTATTGTTTCTGCCAAGGTTCTCCAGAACCCTGTCCTTGATTCTCTACCAAGTCTTCCTTTTGATACTATATTCCTAACAATTTCCAACTTTTTACAGAACTTGTCTTGAACTATCAAGAGTCTCAACAGGGTAGGTGGAGTTACATATAAAAGAAATAACAGAGAACACATCAAGGAAATGAAAGGCAATAAATGCTCATTGACTTACCGACAATAAATTCCCAGCTACAACACCTGCTCTGGCACCATCTAAGTTCTACAAGAAGAAGAAGAAATGTTGGCTGATGGATGCCTTTGCTATTCTGCGGAGACCCTGTGATATTGTTATTGTTATGACCCAGTCATATTGTCATTTGGGAATGCTCCAAAATAAACCCCAACATTCAGGTTCTGCTGTTCCATTGATACAATTATCTTAAATATATTTGGCAATACTTTTAAAAGCATCTCTATAAGTTACTGTTAGATCGCGCAGTAATTGAAGACTGGAGGCATCAGTGACAGTCAGCTCTGTTTATTAGGTTCAGCTCATGATA
>JANHFT010038923.1:0-12499 GCA_032467955.1 Pseudoxenodon macrops | reverse complement strand
CCAGTTTCTGTAACCGTTCTTCATATGTTTTAATTTCCAGTCCCCTAATCATCCTGGTTGCTCTCCTCTGCACTTTTTCTAGAGTCTCAACATACTTTTTATAGTATGGTGACCAAAGCTGGTTGCAGTATTCTAGGTGTAGTCTAACTAGGGCTTTATAGAGTGATATTAGTACCTCCCTTGATCTTGATTATATCCCTCTCTTAATGCAATTTAGGATTGCATTGGTTTTTTTGGCTGCTGCTGCACACTGCTGGCTCATATTTAGCTGGTTGTCCACTAAGACTTCAAGATCCCTCTCACAGTCACTGCTATTAAGCTTGGTTTCACCCAGTTTATATGTTTTGTTTTGTTTTGTTTTTTCTTACCTAAGTGTAGGACTTTACTTTTTTCTACATTGAATTTCATTTTGTTAGATGGGGCCCAATGTTCAAGTCTGTCAAGATACATCTGGATCTTGAGCCTATCTTCTAGGGTGTTAGCTATTCCTGCCAGCTTAGTATCATCTGTAAATTTGGTTAGTTCCCCTTCTATTCCCTCATCTAAGTTGTTTATGAAGATATTGAAGGGTACTGGGCCTAAAATGGAACCTTGTGGTACTCCACTGCTTACTTCTCTCCTTGTAGATTTAGATCCATTAAGGACTACTCATTAAGTATCGTTTGTCAGCCAGTTGCAAATCCATCTGGTGGTGAGGCTGTCTATCCCACTTTTTTCTAGATTATGAAGAAGTAGGTTGTGGTCTACTATGTTGAATGCTTTGCTGAAGTCTAAATATATTATGTCCACAGTATTTTGCTAGTCTACTAATTAAGTCACTGTGTTGAAGAAAGAAATTAGATTGGTTTGGCATGATCTGTTTTTAACAAACCCATGATGGCTGCTAGTTATTACTTTACTCATTTCTAGGTGTTGGCAGATCTGGTTTTTTATTATCTTTTCCAGTATCTTCCTGGGTATTGATGTTAGGCTGATTGGTCTTGTAGTTTCCTGGGTCTGGTTTTTTTCCTTTTTTGAAGAAGGGAACCACATCCGCTCTTTTCCAGTCCTCTGGTAATTCCCGGTACTCCAGGATTTTTGGAAGGTGGTTCTGAGATGACCACTGCCAGCTCCTTTAGAACTCTGGGATGTAATCCATCTGGTCCTGATGATTTGTATTCATGAAGCTCAGACAGGTGTTCTCTTACTGTTTTTTTTGCTTATATTAATTTTAATTAATTTATTTATTCCAATTTTAATTATCTTTGACTTTTGCTGCAAGTCTTTGTTCATTCTGAGACTTTGCTTTCCTGACTTCGTTTTTGCAGATTCTGGCTATCTGCTGATATCCTACCTTAGTTATGTGTCCCTCTTTCCATTTTTTGAACTTGTCCTTTTTGTCTTTCAATTTGTCAGAGAGATCTTTGTGCAGCCATGCTGATTTCTTCTTGGATTTCTTGTTTTTCTTTCTCAGCGGTATTGTGCTGGTTTGGGCTTTTATGATAATATTTTTCAGAGTTTTCCAAGATTCTTGAGTTGTTTTCCCCTTTAGGATTTTCATCCAAGAAATCTTTCCCAAGTTCTCTCTGAGTTTATTTTAAAAAAAGCTCTTTTAAAATCTAAGAGTCTGTTATCATTGTGTTCTGTTACTTGTGTTTGTGTTAAGTTGAATTCTAGTATGACATGGTCACTTTCACCCTAGGTTCCTGCAGTTTCAACTCCCTCTATCACTTCTTCTCAGTTTGTAAGTAATAAGTGCAGTATGGCTGTCCCTCTAGTTCCCTCCTCTACAACAACAACAACATTAAATAATGTATGTCTTCCTGGGAATCTTCTACCTCAATTTTTTCTATTTTCCCCCCTATTGCTGATTTACATTTTGAGAGAAATTAAGACTGGTAGCTTCCCTGTTCATTTCTGTAAAGTATGGCAAGAATGGAAAGTATTATACAAATAAAAAGTGAGGGTATTGTTTGAACTGGAAATACAAACCAGAGCCCCTGAATTAATTGAAGAAGGGGAACATGGAAGGTTCCAGTTTATAATACATTCTCTGTGACTATTATGAATTCTTGCAGAGGATTCTCCAGAAAATTTGAAGACATTGACTGGGAATGTATTAAAGTATGATGAAATTGAAGGAGAGAAATGGGATTACGGTTAATGCCTACATTCTTAAACCATTGGGATCTCATAATCGTATCCTGGTCAATGAGAAACTTGGCATCCTGGGATTTGTGTCTTACAAAGCTCCCAAATTTCACTCTGACCACAGACTTGTTGGGGAACTGAAACCACTTCACAATGTCAAAGTCAGCCACCAGCTGTCCGTTTTTGCCCAAATACACCCCATCCATGGAACGGTTGTAGAACTGGGGATCTTGTAGGAAAGGATGAAACTGAAATGATAAGGACATCCATATGAACAAAGAAAGTCTACAGCCTTTTGAAAAGAGCAATTTTTTAAATCCTAGGTAATCCTGTCATTTTGGTGGACAGATGGGGAGATGACATAAGGGGGGAGGGGTCACTTCAGGCAGAAGAAACCAGTTTATGGATGTATTCAATTTATAGGGCGGCCTAATTGGGAATGACTGGTTAGATTACATTATTAATTCTGTTAATCTGAATGCCACACTTGGAGTTTTCCACCCTCTCATGTGGATGAAAGGATGGTACCTCCCTGCAGAGAAGAAGCAGGGAATCTGTCATTCTGTATCTTGTCTTTTTATGTACACTGAAAGCACATGCACTAAAGACAAATTCCTTGTGTGTCCAATCACACTTGGCCAGTAAAAAATTCTATTCTATTCTATTCTATTTTATTTTATTCTATTCTATTCTATTCTCCAGAGACACCAAAAACAGCAAATGTTACTACAACACCTGCAAGAATGAGGATGGAACAACTGAGACTGACACTGGAAGGTTGCCTATCATAAGATTCCAGATGCAGCCAGCTCTAAATCATAATGAAGAAAAGAACTAGGAGTTACACGATAGCAGTCTTCCAATATTGGAGGTGATGTCACGGAGAAGATGATGGTCAACCTATGCTTTCTAAAGCACCTGAGGGCAGGACAAGAAACAACTGATGGAAAGTTATCCAGAAGAGATTCAACCTAGAACTAAGAAGAAATTCCCTATCAAAGGAGAACAATTAACCATTAGAAGGACTCCAGAAGTTCTGTGTGCTCTGACATTGGAGGTTTTTAAGAAGAGATTGGTCAGGCATTTATCTGACATGGTAGTGGGTCTCCTGTATAAATAGATGGTTGGACTAGAAGTCCTCTAAGTTTCCTTGCAACTCTATTATTCTGTTCTCTGAATAACATTTTCCAATTGCCTTTTACCAGCCTAACCTTTTCCCTTCCCAGCATTCACCTATCATATGAACAGCATATTTATGGTAGAAAAGTCTTCTCTTTGATGCATCATGCGTATGAGGAGTGTATTATGAAAAGAATCATGCTTCTGTTCTCCATATGCTAAATTTCTCCTTAAATACAGGAAGTATCTTCAGCTGATGGAAAAGGAAAATACCTGCCAAGGTTGTAGCCTTTCTACTTCCAAGGTCTTTCTACTTTCCTCCAGTTTCCTCCTCTTCCCTCTGGAGATAAAGGCCAAACTTAGGGCTCGTGTCATAGCCCAAATGGTGTTGTATATGTGATGGCTGTCAAGAGCCAGGGTGCCTTCAATCTCCTCCTGTGGTAGACCTTCCATAGTTTCATCTTCTTTGCATCTTGGCCAATTTTTAAGGGAGATGGCAAGCTGTTGAAATGTACAGTGAAAAACTTTTTTATTAAACTCATAGGTTGAAGAAAACAAGAGATGAAGGCTGTCCTGTTTTATCTGTTTCTTTGCCTGGATGGAAATAGTGAAAATACTGTGAACACGTCGGAAATTTGGAAACCGGAGATGATATGTGAGATCCCCCATAGCTGTTACTATCCAGATTTTTCCTACGGTAGGTATTGTTAACAACTGCAAAATATGGTCAATGAATGCCATTCCATAGAAATAGTGACTTTGCATTGTAGACTCTGAATAATAAATAAATACATTGACTTGTTTCCATTTGTGATAGAAATCACTTGAAAGACTATATTGATTGGTACTGATTCCCGATAGGCTTTGTGAGAAAAGAGCACAAATGCCACTTTGGGTGAGTAAAGGTCTTAACGTTTTCAAGAATGTTTCTCCATTGTCTGATTCTGGAGCAACGAGAGCCACCGAGGTCCACCTGAAGTGCTGGATCATTTTAACAATCCCTGAGTATTGGATTCCTTCCTTTGGGAGCATCCGATAGAAAAAAGGAAACTGGGTTTTATCATCCAGATCATCCGAAACAAAAACATAAGAGACCTGGAGAAAATGGAAAGAAATAGTAAAGACCAGTGAAAGGAAAAGAAATGTTGACTGAAGAATGTAATTGGAATATAATGAAGAACATCATTTCTACTTCCTGTATTAAGGAACACTCTTGTTGAATATATGACTTACTTGCACCATCATAAGATTATTTCTCCCCCCCACTTCTCTTTTCCACTGGATATTTCTAATTTCAAATTACATCAAATATTTTACCAAACCCAAACAGGAAATATTGGAAAAATACACCAAAATATACCAAAAGATGAAGAAATAATAAGAACAATTTTAGAATGTGCAGATGTACACATATTCTAAAAAGATTTAAAATGAGGAAATCAGCATCAGCTCCAACATCAGCAACTTCCTCAGCAGCAGCTTCTGCAACTTCGAGTCCTACTGGACAGAAAACATTGGGTGCTTTAGCGCAACAAGAAAAGTCCAGTGCAATGTAGCTAGAATTAAAATAAATGATTTAAGCTCTCTGTGATGATTTTAAAGAAGCCAAAAATAAATTAGGGAAAGTAGATGATAGGCTAGAGAAAGTAGAAGATAAAATAAAAAAAGTTCAGCAAACATCAGAAAAAAATGAACAATAGATGCAAAAGGTAGAGGAAAAAACTGAAGAGATGGGAAAAAAGTGAATGTTGATGATAGACTCACACTAGCAGATAAGAATAAAGATAGTATAATTATCTGCAATTTCAAAATATTGAGGAAGAAAAAGAGAAAACCTAGTAGATATAATGGCAGAATTACTGGCAGGAGCATTGGGGAAGGATAGAGAAAAAGTTATGGCAGATGTGGATGAGATATTTAGAGTTAATACCAGATACACGGTGAGACATAGACTTCCAAGAGAGGTTCATGTGAGATTTACAAAAAAAACCCATAAAAACAGAAGTCCTGCAAAAAGTGAGAGAGAAACCTTTAAAATAAAAGGAGAAAGAAATTGTAATATTAAAGCAGATCCCAAGGAGAGTAAGAGAAATAAGGAGAGAATACATGTTTCTAACAAGACAACTAATTAAACATGGAATTATCTTTAGATGGTTGATCCTGGAAGGTGACATAGATGGAATAGAGACACAGACTGGATATGAAAGAGAAGGCAGAACAATTCTAGGAGCAATATTTTTGATCACAAGAGGAAATGAGAACCACTGAAGGACCATGAGGATGAGAAGAGAGGATAGAAGAGTTAAATGTGCAGAAAAAGAAGATGAAAGAGACCAGGAGATAATAGCAATAAGAGAAGAAGCAAGAGCAAAGGAACTGAGAGAAGCAAGAGAAGCAAGAGAGATAAGAACAACTAGAACAACAAATTCAATCTACAAATAATAATGGAAGGAGAACTGAAACTAATATCAATTAATATAAACAGACTGAATTCAACAATAAAAAGGAAAAAAACTTTTCACAGACTAGAAAAATTAAAATTAGATATAATTTGTTTGCAAGAGGTGCATATTAAAAAACAGCATATGAAAGTATTGGAATATTCTAAAATTGGGAAGTTTTATGCAGCCTTACCACCAAAAGAGAAACAATAAATGCTAAACATTTTTTTGCAGATGAGGAGAGGAAGATATTGATGGTGGAAATAATGATCAACAACAAATTGACACTCATGGTAGCAATCTATGCACCTAATGTGAATCAAGAAGACTTCTACAAAAGAAGTCAAAAAGGACTTTATCAAAAAGGAAATAAAAAACCAAATAGACAATAAAAGATAAAATGAATGTGATAGAAAAAGACGAACTAGCATCGAAAATTAAAAGTGCTAAACATTTTTTTTTTGAAAATGCTAATAAACCAGGAAGAAGGCTGGCATATAAACTAAAAAATGAGAAAAAGAAGAAATTAATAGATAAACTAATGGATAAAGAAGGGAAAATTCAATATCAAAATGAAGATAAAAAGAAAGCGATTCAAGATTATTATGAAAACTTATACCTGTATGAGCAAGAATCAATATCAGAAGAAAAAACCAAACAATATATAGGAAAAGCGGAACTACCTAAAATACCTGAAACAATTAAAGTGCCATTAAACAAACGTGTATCTATGATGGAATTAACAGAAGCAATTAAGAAACAAAAAAAAAAATGGAGAAACGCTAGGACCAGATGGACTGCCAGCGGAATTATATAGGGAATTGCAAGAAACTTTGAGTCAACCAATGCTGGAAGTATTTAATGAACTTTTATTAGAGGGAAAAACACCAAATCCATGGATGGAAGCATATATTGCCCTTATACCAAAGGAAGATGTAGATTTACAAAAAAATTAAAATGATAGGCCAATATCCTTGCTAAATGTAAATTACAAGATTTTTGCATCAATAATGGCAGAAAGACTGAAATGATTTTTAAATGAATTTACACATCCAGATTGAAATGTTTTTTTTACTTAAGAGACAAATTAAAGATAATATGAAAATAATTTTGGATGCCTATGAATGGAATTCTATGAAGCACATCCAGAAAAACAAATGGTGTTGATTTTCCTAGATGCACAGAAAGCATTTGATAATGTGAATTGGCAATTTATGATAGCACAACTAGAAGAGATGGAATTTGGGGAGAGATTTGTGGAAATGATTAAGGCGATATATCATAAACAAACAGCTAAAGTAATAGTAAATGGAGATATGACTGATAAAATTAATATTAAGAAAGGTACGAGAGAAGGATGTCCTCTGTCCCCGTTATTGTTTATATTGACACTGGAAGTTTTAAACAGGAACATAAGACAAGATACAGAGATAAAAGGTATAGAGAATGGAAGTGTCACCAAATACCAGGATCCTATTATCATATGTGGTGGACATATGGAGAAGCAAAGAAATATTGGTTAAAAATTAAGACTTGGTTGCAAGAGATGACACAGCAATGTATTGAATTTAAACCAGAAATATTTTTGTTAGGAATTTTACCTGAAACTTATAAAAAAGAAAGTATATATTTGATTATTCATGTGTTAACTGCAACTAGAATTGTATTTGCATAGCCCTGGAAAAGTGGAGATATTCCTAATGATGGAGAGGTGATAAGGACAATATTAGAATGTGTAGAAATGAACAGACTAACATTAGACTCCATCCAGCTCACTCATCCTCCTCCCCTGTAGGCAAGGCATACCTTTCATGGGCTCTCCGACTTTCAAGAACTTCTTGCAGTAGGTGTAAAGCCTGGGACAGCAGGCTTTGTTTTCTTCCTCTTTGTTTTCTTCCTGCCAAGCAGCTTCTCCCTGCCAGCATCTGGCAATTGTCATGCCTGGGGGGATCTCTTCCGAGGCTTCCACCTGTCCTATGCCCAGTGACCATTTGGACATCCATTTAGACTCTTCCCCACTTTGGCGTGACTGGGGAGGCGTCATTCCAGCAGCTCCCAGGTCTTCTTGGTTGCTGCCTTGGTCATCATGGCTAACATCCAGCAGATGTTTTACTCATTTCTAGTCAGGGAAGATCATCACAACTACCTTTGCTTCCTGTGGTTTAGTGACGAACAGCACAACCAAGGATAACAGAATACAGAATGAGAGTGCACATCTTTGGGAATGGTTCTTTCCCTGCAATTGCCAACTATGGCCTGCAACACTCTGTTCGACCTGCTAGAATTTGCTGTGCCTGTAACAATCCAAGGGAGGTTCCTTCTGCGTACACTCTCTCAAAGCACCAAAGATTGAGATGAGCCACTTCCGCCAGAACAGAAGCAAGACTGGGGAACATGGCACACCTCCCTGAGTTGTCTCCAAAGCATCTGTGTAAGCGCGCATATGTTCCCATCTCACCTGCTGCTGCACTGAAGAAATAATTGCATGTCTTCTCAGATGCCTCAATGAAGGCAATAGCAGCCGTGGGATACATCAGGGTCTATGGTGAGGAGAGTGACATTCATGTCGGCTTCATCATGGGAAAGGCGAAACTAGCACCACAACAAGATCACAGCATACCAAGGTTGGATCTCTGCAGCACAGTACTGGCTGTAGAACTCACAGACCTGATAAAGAAAATGATAGACCTTGAGCTGCAAGCCACCACAGACAGCAAAGTGGTGCTGGGCTACATTCACAACCAAAGCAGACGCTTCTATGTCTATGTAAGCAATAGAGTGGACAGGATCAGAAAATCTTCAAATCCTGAGCAGCAGCGGTATGTGCCAACAGAACAGAATCCAGTGGATCATGCTACATGGTCTATCCCTGTATTTCAATTGGCAGAATCGATCTGGCTAAAGTGTACTGCATTCTTGGCTCGCCCAGATACCTGATGTCACCAAAACCAGAACACCATGAGCTTCTAGAGCCAGGTCAAGATGTTGATGTTTGACCTCAGGTACTCAGCAAATAGTTCAGACAAGACAATAAGACAACTGTCCAGGCTACCTGCTTGTTGACAATGATCAAGGAGATAGAAAAACTGCCCTTTAACCATCCCCTAGAACCAGCTCACTTCGAACGGTTCTCCAGATGGGCGTAGCAGTGATCATTCATTTCCTGCATCGCGAAACAAACTTCCCAGACAGCTATCTCCAAGAAGAGAGAGGAATTCTATGAAATGTGCAACAAGACGCATACCCAGTAGTATTCAAGTATGTAAAAGCTAAGAAGCCTATCCCAAAGTCTAGTCCACTTCTGAGATTGAACCTGTTCCTTGACAGTGACTTACTTCGAGTAGGGGGGCATTTAGATAAGGCTAAAATAGCCCCAAATATCAAGCACCCTGTCATCATTCCTGCTTATCAACATGTGATGAACCTGCTGGTCCAACACCACCATGAAACCATCCATCATCAAGGCCGGCACTTTGCAGAAGGTGCCATCAGAGCCTCTGGACTCTGGATCATGGGAGCCAAGAGGTGCATTGCTACTGTCTTGCACAGGTACCTTCATTGTCACAAACAATGGAGTGCAACACAACACCAGTTGATGGCTGACCTGCCACCCGAGCATCTCAGTCCAGGACCGCCATTCACCAATTTAGGTCTAGACATCTTTGGCCCTTGGATCATGTCTGCCCGTCGGACCAAAGGTGGTCATGCTATGTCTCTGGATACTTTAATTAATATTTAGTCAATAGTGAAAATTTATAATTCTAGGCGGGGAGTGTGCTGATTATAGTGAATAGTTAGTTTAGGAATTAAGAACTATCCCCTTAAGGGATTTCTTTCTGGGAAATGTAGTTTTATGTCATGTAGTCATATCTGTGTTTTTGATTGGCCACTGGGGGCAAACTGGCTACATGCAGAACCAGAAGTATGAATTCCATCCCTACCGGAGAGCTGCATGCTCTCTCTCAACATGGGGAAAAATCTATCTCTTTTCACGCTATGTAATTGGGAACAGATCATGTACCATTCAGAAGAATCTCTTCCGTGAGTGTGAGTTATTGTTTTTGAGATTGCCTGACAAATAAAAGTAATCTGCATGAAATCCTAAATATGGAGTTTGTCTGCCCCAAGCAGAGTCAAACGCTTGAGACAGAACATTTGGTACATGTTTAAGTTGGGTGGTTCATGGGCATAAGCGCATACATACAATATATTTTGCAAAGCATAACAGTGTCAGTCTTTTTCTTCATGAAAGTTTTTGTTTTTACTAGTACATTTAAGGATTTAAAAATTCAAAAAGGTTTACAAAATGTTCAAAAAACATAATAGATTTTTCCATTTTGTTTTCAATTCTAACTTAACAATTCTAAAAGTTCATTTAAAATTTCAAAATGTAAAACTTTTCAATTATTTATTTAGTTAAAATTTTGGAAGGATTTAAAATAATAATAATTTTGGAAGTTCTTCTAAAAAATAAAATATTCAAACATTTTCAAAATTCCCCAAAATTTAGAAGAATTTTGTGTTATTTATTTTGTAAAAGAATTAAACCAAAAATATTTATTCTTCAATGTTGATCTTCCTGTGGCTAATGTTGAGTAATAGCAATATTAGTAGTACTTAGACTTATACAGGTAATCCTTGAGGTATTACAGGCCATTCAATGAACATTAGAAGTTACAATGCACACCCAAAATGCTAAATATGAATCTGTTTCAAAGTTACAAATTCTGCAGCGCCCCATGGTCATTCACACTTACGACTGACTGCAGAGATGTTGCAGCACACCCACCCATTTCCCTCCCACCTCGCCTGGCCAGGTCCTCAGAAACCCCCAGAACCCAGTATGTTGGCCTCACCATTCAGTTCCTTACCATATTTTTCGGACTATAAGATGCACCGGACTATAAGACGCACCAAGATTTTGAAGAGGTAAACAAGAAAAACAAATGTTTGTCCTCCTGGACCCCAGAAACACTCTGCAGTCCTCTCAAACCCTCTGCATGTCACATTTTTGTGAAAAATGGGCCTCTTTTTTTGCAAAACCGGGCTGCACAGAGGATTGGGGAGTGTTTGCTTTGGGGGAAGTAGGGACAGGGAGATCCTATTTGTTCAAGTAGTTTTGAGCCTGTTTCTACTGGATCTTCCATAATAAACACCAAGTCATCTGCAACTGCTTGTAATTTATATTCTTTTTTTCTGATTTTCATTCCTTTTATTTCTTTATCCTGTCTTATTTTTCTATTTAGAATCTCTAATGTCAATATAAATAACAGTGGACATAGCGGACATCCTTGCCTAGTTCCCTTTCTAATATTTACTTTTCCTGTCATGTCACTTTTGCTGATAGATCATTATATATGGTTTTAACCATGTGTATAAATCTCTCCCCAAAATCCATCATTTATAATTGCATTATCATAAATTTCCAATTGACATTATCAAAAGAATTTTGTGCATCTAAAAACAATACCACCATTTGTTTCTCTGGATGTGCTTTCTAATATTCCAACATGTTCAATATAGTTCGTATGTTGTCTCTTATCTGTCTCTTGGGTAAAAATCCACTTTGATCTGGATGTATAAATTCATTTAATAATCTCTTCAATCTTTCAGCCATAATTGATAGAAAGATTTTATAATTCACATTTAGTAAGGAAATTGGTTTATAGTTCTTTATTTGTTGCAAGTCTGACTCTTCTTTTGGAATAAGAGTTATATACACCTCCATCCATGAGTCCGGTATCTTAGCTTTCAACAATAAGTAATTGAATACTTCCAATAGAATAGGATAGGATAGGATAGGATAGGCTTCCGGCAGTGACATCACGCTGCATGCGGAGTAAGCAAACGGGTCTCTGTGGGACTTGCACGATTTTCCGCGAATCCTGAGGCTTTTGGGCAAAGTTGGCTCTTGAAGGGAGCACAAGTGGAGAGGGGATATCTCGGAGTGGCAAGGGAGAAAGGCAATCTCCCGGAAAAGTGAGAGAGACTCTCAGATCAGGAACAGAAGAAATTGGCTCATTAATGGCTGATCCAAAAGCGTGACAGGCCACCAAGAAAGAGGAAGACAAAAGAGACAAGACGGCTGGAACGATATTGGTGAATGATTACAAACGAAAGGTAGAGATTGCAGAAGGAGACGAAATCCTCTGTGTTAACTGATGCACGGAGTTAAATACGACAACAGTGATTGAGGCTCAGAAAGGGTGAAACGGCGAACTCATAGAGGGAGCGGAGAAGGAACTGGAAAGTGAAAGTTGGATAGCGAAGGTGCGGAAAGAGATGGAGAAAGTGCTTGGATCGTGTGGGGGTCGGTGTAAGGAGCAGAGAAAGGAGAAAGGAGAGTAAAAGAAAGAAGAATTAGAGAGTGGATTGTGACAGATTGGATTAAGAGTATTGGAGAGACGGAGAACGGTAAAGGAAGTGTGTGGAGGATCGTAATAGGGAAGGACGACATCTTGGAATAGAGAGGAAACGCTGAGGAGAGCTCAAGACGGAAAATAGACAAAAGTCAAGTGAGACTAAAGTTTAAAAACTAAAAACGAATTGAATGATTTATTTAATTAATTGAATCAAAAGGTTTTATGTCCTATTTTCTATATATTAATTTTCTATATATCAATTTTCTATGGATAGCACATTAAGTTTAAAAATCTCAAACATAAATCCAAATGTAAAATGTTAACTGGGCAAATGTAATAGTGTGATATTAATTAGAATACTTAGATATTTTTGTCAGGCCTGCGTTTTGGCCTGCCACACTTTCAGCTATTCTATTATGCATGTTATATTGTGGGCAAAATGGGAGG
>JANHFT010038456.1:0-12528 GCA_032467955.1 Pseudoxenodon macrops | reverse complement strand
CTGACATGTTGTTCCTAATAAATAACTGGATTCCTTTGGAAACTTGGCTTGAGACTCATGAGTTAATTAGGGCGTCTGTTGGAACCTTGAGAGCAGGTCAACTCTTTTTTAAAGTTTTGAATAAACTTTTTGAAGTTTATGTAATATACTTTACCATTCTGGTCTAATTATAGTTGGTATATAGATGTTTTTTGACTTCCCACTCTCAGGTAGAGAGAGCTTATTCACATTTTTCTTTCTTATTTAGGGAGTACAGTAACATGATTAAAATATGTCAAGGAATAACTTACCCTATGCCCTTGAACAGGTGTTAAACATCATGCTTCATCACGGTAAGCAGTAACATTTTAAAAAAAACCAACATTCTTAGAATGACTGTTCTAAGTCAAGAAGTTTGATGGCATGGATTAATCTCAATAGTGCTTGTAATTTGGAGTATCTGGTATTTCTTCATGCAGCTTTTCTTCTTTCTTAAACTGCACAAATGCCCTGCTCCTTGAGCATATTCTTCTTGAAAAAAGACAGAATTACAGTCTAAAAGAAAATTGTAACCTTATGTTCGCTAAATTGTTTTGCACAAAGTGGATTAGCTGCAGACTACTACAGTTAGCGGGTAAATAAAATTAACATGGTTTATATCCTTTTATCCTTGTGACAGAGAAGCATGAAGAAAGCTGAATCAGGTGACTTTATTATGTTGCGTCTGATAATTTAACGAAGGCTAAATATGTCAGTGAATCATTATATTTTTCACTTTCATTCATTTTGCTTAATTATGTTTTCAGTCAAGCAGGCAGTGGTTATATCTTAACTTACATGAGCTAATAAAAAGTTCAGCTGTATAGCGACAGCTGAATATCTTATTTTCCAGGTGTGTGTTGCTATGATGTGGATATTGGATAATGTGAATGGAATGCCTTCACCTTGGATGCCATTCTTCTCAACTTCTTTGTTGGTTTCCTTTTCAGATCATTGTATCCCAAAATGACTGACTTCAGTTAGAGACACCTCTTGCCATCAG
This sequence comes from Pseudoxenodon macrops, assembly GCA_032467955.1. NCBI lineage: Eukaryota > Metazoa > Chordata > Lepidosauria > Squamata > Pseudoxenodontidae > Pseudoxenodon > Pseudoxenodon macrops. The sequence goes on along the minus strand of JANHFT010038456.1, from coordinate 11,507 downwards.
ATTTACAAACAAACAAACAAAAAATCAAATCACACACAAGGAGATGAATGCAGGCAACAGAAAATAAGGATGGTGATAAAAGGATATAACCCATGCTAATTTTAAGAGCTGTGGTGGCGCAGTGGTTAGAATGCAATACTGCAGGATACTTCTGCTGACTGCTGGCAGTTCGGCAGTTCGAGTCTCAGGTTGACTCAGCCTTCTATCCTTCCGAAGTCAGTAAAATGAGGACCCAGATTGTTGGGGTAATAGGCTGACTCTGTAAACTGCTTAGAGGGGGCTGTAAAGCATTGTGAAGTGGTATATACGGTAAGTCTAAGTGCTGTTGCTATCAATGGCAAGTGAGAGGATGAACAGCATAGACAGGTGGCTCACTTGCGTATCAGAAAAGGTCCACAGGTGTACCACATCAATAAGCCACAAGTGAATGTCGGATAGTAGTGCACAACTGTTCAGCCAGAACCCTGCCTCTGTGGAATCATTGGGGCGGACTGCTTTCATTGCTTCTCCTAAGTCCCAGGAATCTGTGATATCATGGAATTCTGGGTTCACAACCTGGAAATCTTGCAGAAGAGGTGTGTGCTGTGCAGTGAAAAAGGTTGAAAACCACTCACATAGAGTGTTCAACTTTTGCCAAGGTAAAAAACAAAACTGAAGAGTAGTGTTATCCCTTAAGAGCTGGATCAGTTGAGCCTCCTGCAGCATAGAATTTTCCTGTCTGGATATCATCACTGATAACTCCATTATGGAATAGAGCCAGGGCAGAAACTCAACCAAACAAGCAAGAAAAGCTTTGAGATGTAGGCTACCTAGTTTCTGGAATCATTAAGTGTTATACCAATATTAGATGTTAGATTAGCTCATAAGGATCGGTGAACTCAGATAGATGGGTAAATAGACGGGTCTTTAATAAGAAAGAGGAAAGAATCTATTGGTGGACAGGCTTGATTGTCCCAATCTGATCACTTAGGAAAGAAAGAAAGAAAGAAAAAAGAAAGAAAGAAAAAGAGAAAAAGAAAGAAAGAAAGAAGGAAGGAAGGAAGGAAGGAAAGACAGATAGACAGACAGACAGGCTCTTGGCTTCAAAGCAAAGGATTCTTTTACTAAAGGTAGTGGTTGTAATAAAGTCAAGCCAACTCTGAATTCTTCCATGCTTGCAAGATACAGAAAAGATTCACCCACAGTCATCCTTCCCTGTGACTAGTCCATTTCTAGACAACTGGAGTTTGCCAAAATATTTTGAGAACACTGAGATGTTCGGGGGTAATCCGCATATATTTCAGGGGGTGCTTGGCCTTGGATTGTTGATACGAAAAAGGACTGCTCTGGTCTTTATCACCTGCCATTCCCTTCCTCCCTGCTTTCCTATCACATATACACACACAGCCTTTTTGCCCTTTCATCCTCCCTCCTCCCTTTCATCCTTTGATGGCAGGATACTTGTGAGGCACTAAGCCGAATCAGGCAGAGCTGACATTGAAGGCCATAATGGAAGAATTGCTTGATGAATGTAAGCAATATTAAAGCTGTGGATAAATAAGGCTAGCTTGAAGGAAACCTCAATGCCAAGGACGAAGAAGGCTCAGAAGGAAGACTGATGATTTCAGGAATCACAAAAACCCACTACAGACAAACTTTTTGAGAAAGCTGCATCCAAATAGAAGAAGTGGTGTCATGCTGTTGGTGACAATAAAGACAAGGAAGGAAATGAACTGAGCACAGGTTTTTATATTTAAACAAAACAGCTTGGGAAAGAAGTTGCTGAATGATAGATCACCAGATGAGGAAAAAATACAGTATTCTTTTTCACGAAATTTAAACTCTGCCAAAAGAGATCTAATTTTCATTAAAAATAATCCAATTAACAATATTTATCTTGGTAAAAATCAGGTGGCTCATTATCCTGGAAATAATGATACATTTGCCATCTAGGCTATAGCATTTTGCACCAGCTTCCTCAGAATCAAAGTCTTAAAGAGAACATTCATAATAATCCAGGTGGACTACTTCCCCCTCCAGTCCCACTATAGGATCATGGCATTCTTGAAAGAACATTTCTGATGGTCAATAGTTAATAGAAAGAAACACCAGGAGGTGATTGCTGCACATTTTTAGATTAAGTAATCTTATATTAAAATGGTATAAGTTTTTGTGAGTTGCTGCTCTTAAAACCAATGAACCAATATTGCTACCAGACTTCTGAATTTTTGGCTAACATAGCATTCTACTTACAACAGTAAAAGTAACTGATGAGATAGGAGGTGGCATTAACAATCAGTCAGTTCTATCCCTCTCTGTATAGACTAGCTGATGATGGTGACACACACACACACACATATATATATACAGTATATATACAATATATGCAAGTCTTGGTGCATTTGGGTCTTTTCCTGTGTAAGATTGAGAGTATCTTGGCGACGTTTTGATGAGGTCCCACTCGTCATCATCAACCAACCCGCTCACAGCAACAAAGCCAACACCCCACACCTCTCCACCAGTATTTATAGAGAGACGGCAGCTCCGATCACACTTTGCTCGCACAAACACGAAGCCAAAAGCACCAGCCTAAAGATGACGAGTGGGACCTCGTCGAAACATCGCCAAGATACTTTGAATCTTACACGGGAAAAGATCCGAATACACCAAGACAGAGGAAATCTTGACTCTAGTTCCACTGCAAAAGTGAAAATAATTCAAAAAATAAGATCCTTTGATAAGCTGTGAATATTATCCCAATACATACTACTTCCCCATAGCAACTCAGCATTGTTAATTTTCATAAATCTAAAAAAAATCTAAATTTGCAGCCACATTATTTACAAACCTAATTTTATCTACAGCACCCTTATTATACTTAGTTTCTAAAGCAACCAAAATGTAGGCCTAATTATGACATCAATCAAGCAGTTCTGCCAAAGGAACAAAAACAAAAAACAAAAAAACCAAGAGTCACTCACAAAAATGTGCCACACAGATAATGTAATGCAGAAGACTTTCAGACAGAACATGAAATTTAGGTAAACAAATGGGGACCATAATCATGAACTGATTACTGTGTGCTATTTTAAAATAAAAAAACTACCTAGATTATGTATCGATAGAGATGAATACTTAGGAATAGAGGATATTATATTATGTTATATATTAATATCATATCATATATAATATTCCATACATAATGTCGCCTAAGCAAAAAAAAAGAAAAGACATCTACCAATCATTGTGCTATCAGCTTTGGTCCATGGTTTCCGGATGTTAATATGGAGAGCCCTGCGGACATCCAGGGTGTGCCACTGGCGTTCGAGTCGGTGAGTCGGCTTGGGGCAAAAGTTAGGGAGGACAATCTCCTGCGCCCTATGGAACCAGGTGTTGACCTTCAGAATAAAGGAAGGATCCAAGCGGAGCATCACCCTGTCCAGGTGAAAGATGCAGAGGTCCTGCCTGACTGAGAGGGCTGCTATCTAGGAAATCCTCCTGGCGGAGGTTACTGCTCTCAGGAATGCGACCTTACAAGTGAGAAGCCGTAGGGAGGATTCGTGCAAGGGTTTGTAGGGCCCCGTGGTCAAGGAGGTGAGAACTTTGGAGAGGTCGCATGTGGGATACCTGTGGATGACAGGAGGACAGATGTTCATCGCCCCCCGGAGGAACTTCTTCATCGTTGGGGGAGTGGAGAGCAATTCCAGAGATAGACCTTCTTGAATAGTTTTGATGCGTCTGTAGTGATCGCTTCCCATCGGTGGAGATAGAATGTTAAGCGTCCCCTGATGGGTGGTTCATGGAGGGGCCTATGTATGGGCACCCCCCTCCCCCTCGAAAGGGATGTTTGAACTGCTTGCCCCTTGCCTGCCTATCCTGTCCCTGCCGGGCCCCATAATGACGTTGGTTTCATGTGAATGAGGTAGTTGTCTTGGGGGAACAAAATGGCCACCTGTTGTATGGGGGAGCTCGATAGGGACCCCTGTGAGAGAAGTTGGGCAGGATTTTTCTTTTGTCCTTGGTCTCAATAAGGATCGGGTCCAAGGCTTCTCCAAATAGTTGGTGTCCTTTGAACGGAGTGGTGGCTAGTCTCCATTTGTGGCGGGTGTCCGCTTGCCATGAGCAAAGCCAGTGCATGCGTCTGGCCACCACTGAGGAGCCAATGGCATGGGCTGCGAACCGGGCAGACTGAAGAGTGGCATCCGCCGTAAACTGCACTGCTGCCAGGAGCTTGTTAATGTCCTGGTGAGCTCGTGTGTCTGACGTTGGAATTTTACTCTGGAGCTGCTGAAGCCAAAGCAATGAGGTATGGGTGAAGAAGGAGGCTGTAGTGGAAGCCCTAACTGCCCAGGCCACCGCCTGATGCGTCTTGAGTAGGGCCTGCTCTGTCCTCCTGTCTTCTGGCTTCAGGAGCTCAGCAGCATCGCCCGACATTGTGTTGGAAGAATAGATTGCTGCCACTGGAGCATTAATCGTTGGGGGTTGGAGTGTTCTATGTTGAAATTTTTTTTGTCCAGGTTTGATGGCATAGGAACAGTGATTGGATTGGTCCACTGGCGTCGCACAGCTTCTTGGAAAATCTGTGGTGCAGGAACCACATCCAGCTCCATGGTTAGTTCCACGAAAAGTGACGAAGGTTGTACTAAGTCCATGGTAGAGGGGGTAGGGGCCAGGTTGGCTGATGTCTTGGCCTTGAAAAGGAGAGATTTAAACAATGCAGGCTGGAAGAGAGTTGATACGTTGGGCGGGTCAGGGGCCATATCCTCGTCGTCTGAGAGATCGAGTTCTCTGTGTTCCTCATCCACTGATAGCTCAGCTGAGGATTCTTCTGAATCATCCGGTGAAGAAGTCACTCTATGTCTGGAAGCTTCCTTGTGGAGAGGGCCGGCAGGTTCGCCAGGGAAGGTAGAGACCTGTGGGTGGGATGAGGGCCGTGTGCCCATCCGTTTCATCCCTTCTGCGATGCCGCTCTGTATAGCTGCTGCTATAAAGCTCTGCATATTGGCTGTCATAGGAGGGTCTGTTGATTCGGGCCCAGTGGCATGGGCAATCGATCCTGACCCAGCTGGAGAATCAGGAAGAACCGGGGGTTCCAGGGGAGGCCTCCCCCAGATCTGCGAAGTATCGATGATCACGTTGAGGTGGTCTAACAAAAGTTGGTCTGATGCAGCTCCTGAATGTTGCGGGGAGGGTGGTATTTCAGGGGTGGGTATGGTTGATGGCATTGAAGATTGGGCTCAGATGCATTCAAGGACCTTGTTCCTGTGACGTTCGTTGCGTTCTGTGGCCTTAGAGCCTCTGGCCTGGGAACCGTGGCTGTATGTATGAGTCCTAATATCCTGGGACATGTTAGGGCCATCCTCAACTCTGGTAGGTCCATGGAACCCGTTTTCCTTATGGGGAGCCTTCTTGCCCATCTTGAGGATAGTTTATCGTGAAATCACTCTCAATTCAGATTGCTGTTTTTTGGTTGTTGTTTTTTACAGCAGCTATGGATACAATCAGGACAAGACCCGATGAATGGGTCAGTCTGAAATACCACTGGGCTGGGCTGCTTCAAAGAGGCAACTAAAAATTGGCCGTTGGTTGTTTTGAATGGCTTGTCCTGTTGTAAAATGGCCACCGGGCCTAGACCTGAAACAAAATGGCTGCTGGGACTTAACGGGGAGGCAGCAGCTGGGCAGTGTTCTGCAGGCTGAGGTCTGAATATAATGCTGCTCCTATTTGCGGCTAAAGTGCTTCAATTGTGGTTTGATAACAGATTGCTTGCCGCTTCGGCCGTGGGACAGCCTCGTTTCCCAATTAAAATGGCGCCCGCACTAATAGGGCTCAAAATGGTGGCCGACAATTGCTTGAAAGGGTTAGCACCCGGCTCTGTTTAAGGCGTGTGATGGGGCCAGATAATAATGGTCGTTCGTCGCTCCTCTTGCCCAGCGGTGGAGGGTGCACTAGCTCTTGTGGCTGTGGGTCTGTTGAGTGGACCGTGGTTGCGATCTGGCTGTTGTCAATCTGCTAGATCAAGCGAACCGCCTGTGAACACTAATGGTGTCTGGAGGGGAGCAAGGAGCTCCTCCAGCCACGCCACCTGCCTCTGGGAAAAGCAAACCTCCCGCAGTCGCTGTGCCTGAAATAAACAGAGCCTGAGTAGAATGGAGTGTTCTGAAGCTCCAGTGGCTGCTCTGGGGGAATCAAACCCCTCAGGCTGACAGGGCCGCCCAAAGGCACCGAGGCAAAGGGCAAGGGAAGGAGGGTAGGCAGCAGTCTGGGTCCTTAGCCCACAGACGCTGTCCCCCTGCAATAGGGATCAAACTCACTGTGAGGAGCTGTTGGAAGACAAGGAATCAGTAGGTAGAAAGAAGAAATTATTCATAGAAAAGGAGCTAGGCAACCACATGTCTGTCCTAATCAGAGGACTGAGTGAAAGCTGGGTAACCTAGCAATGGAGACGGGTTAAATACCTTTGAAACACTCAGTCCTATTGGCTAGGAGGACGAGGGATTTTCCATGCCTGGATGCTAGCTCCACCCTCTATGGAGAAAAGCCTAGTTAACAAATAAAACCAACAGCAAAGTTAACATGCAAAGCCCTCTGTAAACAGTCTGTTATTGTATTTCACTCACAGAACGTCCCAAACAGGTTTTAATCTACCACAAGCCACTACAATTGCTGTCTGTGGTCCATCCAGGATCAGATATCCTTGATTGATTCTTAATAATAAGGGTTTTCCTTAACATTTTAACTAAGATCTTTCCCAACAATTGGATCCCATTTTCCAAAATCATAAATCTCTGTTGTGGATATTTCCACAGTATTAAAAAAAAAAACCTCATGTAGGTTGAAACAGAACATCTCTTAACATTTGTTTTCCAGATAGGTATAATAAATCCATTCCCCAATCTCCATCAATCTTCTTAAAGATATTCAGTTCACCATTCATTAGTTCGTTCAGCTTTGAGTCTTTAGAATCCATGCCCTTTTCAGCTTTCTCCAACCAAACTGCAGTTTTCAGACCAGGCTCTTTCTTCTTCAAGTCTGCCAGCAGCAAATTAAATTCCACTCCATCCAGTTGTAAATCTGATTTAACTGCTGTTACTTGCATCTGAATATCATCTTTGAGTTGATTTGAAACCATTGTTATTTTATCAAACTTTTAATCTAAATTTTCAATTTGAACTTGTAAATTGAAAAACATTTTTCGCAAAAGGCTTTGTCCTTAAGTTGATGCATTGCTTGCATCTTTAATATAACTGAACATTTTTCTGTAACTGAGCTTTCACAGTCAATCATAAATAATTCCTTTCAAGGATAGGGGAAGCACTATAATAAAGTAACCTCAGAGTGTTGATAATAACATATAATAATATTATATTATTATTTATTGTGTAATATTATATAACACAATAAAAATAAGTGGGGAAAATGGAGATTTCCATCAAAAAATTAAAGCTTTTAAAAATTAATAAAATACTAAATTCCTGTAATGAACATCCAATATAAATATAAATCAGACCAGATCACTTTCACTACCCAGGAAATCGCTACAACTTCCATATGGAAAAAACAAAAATTATTTACAGCTAATAAAACAGTAAAAGAAAGCAGAGTGGTTTGTACTTTCTTTTACTGAGTACTAAAATCCAACAAAGGGCACAAAGGGCATTCAACATTTGATTAAAAGTTAAAAGTTTTTTAAAAATCAAAACATGTCAAATAAAATCAAGGTGTGCTTAAAACAATCAAACAGGTGAAAAGAAAAGATGGATACCCAACCCTCCAGCCTCTTCTACTGAAAATTGAAATCTTCAAGATTTATCTTCTCAAGTAGGTCCGTGGTCATCCAAAAGTCATTTTGGATCATTCCTAGTAGCTCGCATTTGAATCTGGGGAGTGTGCTGCTGAAGGGCCAGCTTTGGTAGTGAAGTCCATTGTTTGTCAGCAGGGGAGAAAAATCACCCTGTTGCTCAGCACACCACCTTCGGAGGACTTCCCCACTAATTGCATTTTTAAAATGATTTAATAAGTTGTCCTAGTGCAGTGATGGCGAACCTATGGCACACGTGCCACCCCTGTCCTGCAAAAAAACGACCCAACGGGCAAGCCAGAAGTGACTTTCGGTTTGCCCATAGGGCCGTTTTTTACCCTCCAGAGGCTTAAAGACGCTTCCCTGAACCCCGGAGGGTTTAAAACAGCCCAGCAGGCAAATTGAAGTCACTTCCGGTTTGCGTGTTGCGTCATTTTTTACCTTCAGGAGGCTTCAGGACGCTTCCCTGAAGGCTCCGGAGGCTTCAGGACGCTTCCCTGAAGCCCTCGGAGGGTTTAAAACGGCCCAACAGGAAAAATGAAGCCACTTCTGATTTGCCTGTTACCCGGAGTGTAAAAAACAGTCCCACAAGCAAACCGGAAGTCCGTTCCCGAACTTCCGGTTTGCCCATAGGGTCATTTTTCGTGTTCAGGAGGCTCCCCTGAAGCATCCAAAGGGTGAAAAACAGCTCAACGGGCAAAAAGGAAGTCCTGTTGGGCCGTTTTTCAACCCTCTGGAAGGCAAAAAACAGCCCAATGGGCGGGGCATAGTGTCCGCAGGTGGGTTAGTGTGCTGACACGCGTGCGCCACTATTTTTGGCATGCAAGAAGAAAAAGGTTCGCCATCACTGTTCTAGTGCCTCAGAAGCTGAAAATGATGCTGGTCCAAATAATGTTGTTAATAAATATTGTAATTATAAATGCTGCCACCGAGTTATTAAAAGTTCATCTTCATCTATCAATTGGTCCAAAGTCAACATGACTGCTTCCACCAACTTTTTTCATATCATCATTTTTAAAGTTGGCTTTCCACATAAAGTCACTCTCGCATGGTAAACAGAGTCAAACTTTTTATTAGACATTGTTTTCCATAGTTGCCTAAGTGCCATCATTGTTTACAGAGATAACAAGAGGTTTAGTTTGTTTAAACTATCTATCCAATCAAAGGTGCTATATATGTAAATTCCAAAATTGACCAAATCAGAAAATTAACACCAATTGTTGGCTTCCAGTATTCAATACTTGACACTAGGTAAGTATGAAGGTATAGCTTGAGATTTAGGAAACCAAATCCTCCCTCATTAATTGGTAATAATATGTAAAGATATTCTCAGAATCAAACAACCCCCATATACATTTTCTAGACAAAGAATTAATTTTATGAAAATATTTCCCTGGTGTATGAACTGAAATTCCTCTCAGTATATAAATTAATCTGAATTATGTTCATTTTGACAGCATTTATCTTTCTCTAAGGATAAGATTTAAGGACTCCCATGTTTTGATATCTGAATAAACCACTGTATATATTTTATTTATATCACATGTTTGAACTTTCAGAGTTCAAGAAACACTGGATACCAGCACAAATCTTTGGCCTTAACTATTTCTTTTTCCTTGATACAATTTTTAAAAATAATCTGCTGCTTATCTGCTCATTCCCACCATGCTATCACCACTTGAGTTGAGTTGTTAGAATTCATCAAACAAGATACAGTAGCTAGTGTCCTTGTTATGAATCCAATTAAATTACTTTTTCTATTTATAATATATTAGGGAAGTGGCATTTAGCTAATACATATAAACAGAGCTCCAATCCCCACCACGCACATCTTATTCTCTGGTATATTTCTGGCATCTTCCTTTAAAGTAGGATTGAATGTAGTAAAACTCTGTATAGCTAATTGTTCTAGTATTATGAGATTAGGTATCAGCAAGAATACTTCTGTTATTAAGACCTATCTCTAGTTAAGCTATAACTGGGGGGAAAGTATTATTCAATTCCCCAGAGACTTTTATCAAGGGCTTTAATTAAACTTAGCTGACAGCCTTTTTTGTCTACCTTGATCTTCTTTTCCCAGTCTCAGAATCTGTTCCCTCTCTGAACGTCTAAGTCAGGTAGAGTGTCCCCATGCTGCTGTCATTCTCCTCCTGACTGTTCTTTAAAAAATTTGAATTTTCACAGAATCTATATTTCATCAGAAGCCCAAGACTTTCTAATTTCATTATCTCTTGTTAGCAATTTTCCCTTGCTAAGTCCAATTCTTTTTATCTCATTTGAACTTCCCCTTTTGCGCCATTGGCAACTTCAACACTAAGAGAAAAGAGGAACAACTGCCCTCATTTTAATCCATAGTGCTGATGAGACACATTAGACTCTGTAGACATTCTTTCACCATCAAAATAGACATGCCATTTTGAGGATCCATTTTATTTTGCCTCCTCTTACTGAAAGGTAAAGGACAACAAAACAAACATCTTTCAACACCAGCAATGTTTAAACCCTTCATAGCAGCGTCAACTTGCTCTTGTTCTTGTAGGCAACAATAAAAAAAATAGTACTGACATTGGTAAGACAGTTGCTCTAAAACTGTTATAACAGATAACACAGAGTTTAATGTTCTGTTATTTGTCACTTACTGTAGGCCTGGGATCTTGTTTACTCCAGTAACATATTTGGTATTTTTTCTTTTAAAAAAATGTTTAAACTCATATTTTGTAACATGGAATACTAAAGGATTATCTACCAATAGAATATATTTTATGTAAATTGAAATTTAAAAAAATAATAAACAAGAAATATTATAATTTCAAATGATAAAAACCTTGTAATAAGATAACTGATTACACAAATTTCAATTTTTGAGATATAAGAAATATTAATTTCTACATATCTGAACATAGTGGTGAACAGACAGATGCTTTTTTTTAAAGATATAGTATTTTTATATAGATTTCTGTGGTTCAAGCAAGTAAGGTGGGTGTGCTTTTAACTTTACAGGAAATCCATGATACTATATTATAAAATCTGGGGGGAAACCCTTGGCCCAGATGAAATAATTATAGAATGATATTTAAAAAATACTGAAATAGCTTCTATACCTCTAGATATTCAGGTATCTTTATATTAAATTTTAAAATACTTAAGGATTTACAAATTATCATCCAATATAGCTGTTAATTGTTGATGCTAAAATTTTAATAGCTACTTTAGCAAGAACATTACAGAAGATGTTAACTATAATCCTGCATAAATGGGCCTTATGAAAGGAAGTCAGCACTCAGATATTAATATGAACTAGGTTTTAAAACAATATATATTTGGAATTAGATATACCTTAGATCTTTTCCATTTTCTACGGAGTTTCTCTTATGTTTCTTTTTGTTCCCCTCAATAGTTAACATATTTTTTTTAGCTTTTTTCACTTCACTATATGAAAGCTATGTTGGTATAGTAGTTTCGGCACTGAGCTAACAACTGGAAAAGCGTGAGTTCTAGTCTGGCTAAGGTACAGACCTTGAGCCACTCACCACTAGGAAGAAAATATGGTAAATAGCAAACCATTTCCAAATTTTTACCAAGAAAACTGCAGGGACTAGGCCAGGCAGTCCCCAGAAGTCAACAATGACTCAAAGGCACATTCTGTCTGTTTAACATCTATCTATCTATCTATCTATCTATCTATCTATCTATCTATCTATCTATCTATCTATCTATCTATCTATCT
>JANHFT010038413.1:0-12530 GCA_032467955.1 Pseudoxenodon macrops | reverse complement strand
CATCCAAGAAGCTTCTTCAGCTCTGACTGGATAAGTGGGGAATGGAAGGATTGATATTCCTTGCAGACAGAACTGGTCATTTGCATCCTTTTAGAGGGTCGTTGAGGCCACTTGGAGGTTTGAGAATGAGAAGCGAAATGTCTTCAAAAGAAAAAAAACAACCAAGAAAGTCCAGTGGCCTCCTGAAAAAAGCACCATGACTGAGAATCTCTACAGACTTTTAGCTATATAATTTGGAACACCTTTGAATGGGGTGGGAGTAGGAATGGATTTCCAGAGGGAAAATTGAGGACTACAGGAACCATTTGCACCACTCAGGTGAGACCCTGAGGACACAGATAAAGCTCCAAGTGGCCTCAAGGACTCTATAAAAAGGATGCAAATGACCAGTTCTGTCTGCAAGGAGGATCAATCCTTCCGTTCCCCACCATCCAGTCAGAACTGAAGAAGCTTCTTGGAGGAGAAGCGAAATGTCTTCAAAAGAAAAAGAAAAACCCAAGAAAGTCCAGTGGCCTCCTGAAAAAAGCACCTTTGGGACAACAACCATTACTGGATGACTGAGAATCTTCTACAGACGCTCAGATATTAGTGTGACTGTGAATCCCTTCGACGAAGAAGCTTGGTTTAGTAACATCCATTCAATCCTGGAAGTTGCAGAACAAGATACTACAGGTAGTTGCAGGTTTCAATCTGGGTCGGTCGCCGGGACCAGAGGTTTTGTCTTCTGAGTTTTTGGCACTCGTGCTGGAGCCCGTCTTCAGGGAATTTCTCTCTAGCCCTAGTATCCTATTCTGTAAATTGAATTATTCTAGCTAGGGCTAGAGAGAAATTCCTTGGAAATGGATTCCGGCACAAAAGCTCGGAAAACCAAATCTACAGTCCCGGTGACCGATCCAGATTGGATCCTGCAACATTAGACATTACAAGTCTATTTGCCTTCATCCACTCCTCGATGCTGACCGCAATTGAGGCCAAAATTCCTGTTGCTAGGTGAGACCATTGTGAAGTGAGTTTTGCCCCGTTTTAGGATCTTTCCTGCCACCGTTGTTAAGTGAATCGCCACAGTTGTTAAGTCAATGACCCGGTTCTTAAGTGAATCTGGCTTCCCCGTTTGACGTTGCTCGTCAGAAGATTGCAAAGGGGGATCGCGTGACCCCGGGACACCGTAGCCATTGTAAATATGAGTCAGCTGCCAAGCGTCTGATTTTTGATCATTTGAACACAGGGGGATGCCACAACAGCCGTTTGACAGTTAAAAGCGACGTGGTAACTTCGAACAGCCCCTCAATGAACTGTCGTAAGTCGAGGACTACCTGTAATCAGGGCAAGCTATCATTTGTTTTAAGAACCATCATTTCGTACTAGGAAAAAAAATCTTACCTTTTTCTGGTACCAGACGATAGCATCTGTTACTTTAGAGGCCATTCTGTGACGGTTATACCGAAATCATTTTAGGCTGCGGAGGAAGAAAAAGAAAGACAACACACGAATTTAAACCTTAAGAATTTCGACTACAGCAAACACAATAAGACGTTTTCGCTTAAATCGGGATGGCCAATTAATCCGTCGAATGTTGTCGGTTAGTATTTTAATAGTCGTGACTACGACTATTTAATCCAAGTTCAAATGCTGTGAAGGAAGCCGATCGTGTCATACATTCTACTTGTTTTTCTAGAGCAGGGGTATCAAACTCAAGGCCCGGGGGCTGGATCTGGCCTACAGGGCTGCCCTGGAAACAGCAAAAGACTGGCCCGCGGTGCCTCTGCCAGCAAAAATGGAGCTTGGGAGGGCTGCGAGCTCAGTTTTCGCTGGCAGAGAGTTGCAGGAGACCCTTGCAGGCGAAAACGAAGAATCGGGAGCCCGTTTTCACTGGCAGAGCGATCGGGGCCTCCACAGACACCCCCGACATGAGTGACGTCGAGCTGGCCACGCCCACCCCGAGGTCAAACACAACTCTGATGCGGCCCTCAGTGAAATCGAGTTTGACACCACTGTTCTAGGTGTTGATTATTGAGTTTCTGTTTCACAATATTCTTGAAGGATGGAAACTCATCAAGGAGAGAAGCAACCTGGAATTAAGGAGAAACGTCCTAACAGTGAGGACAATCAACCAGTGGAACAGCTTGCCACCAGAAGTTGTGGGTGCTCCATCACTGGAGGCTTTTAAGAAGAGAAGGACAGCCACTTGTCCGGAATGGTCTAGGGCCGTGATGGCGAACCGGTGGCACGTGAGCCGTCACCTTAGGTCAGCTCTACCACACATGGGCATGCGCCTCCCACCAGCCAGCTGATTATCAGGTCTCTGTCGCGCATGCAGGAGATACACGTGGATCCCCATGCTGTCCCACCCCTCCCAGGAGCCTCCAGACGGCCCGTTTTGGATGCCAGATAAGTACAGGGCTCGCGCAGAAGCTCTGAGAAGGTGAAAAACGGGCCTACCGGAAGTCCAGAAACAGGCCGTTTCCTGACTCCGGAAGCTTCAGGGAGGCCTGGTAGGCCCAAAATGGGGCACGGGAAAGGGTCATGTGCGCATGCGCGAGGGGGAGCATGGGGAGGTTACTGACAGATGCGCAGGGGGCGGGACAACACAGGGGGTTGGGGCACACACATGCGCACATGGGAGGCGTTGCATTATGGGTGTTGGCACACACACACTTTTGGCACCTGAGGAAAAAAAGGTTAGCCATCACTGGGCTAGGGCCTCCTGCTTGAGCAGGGGGCTGGACTAGAAGACCTCTAAGGTCCCTTCCAACTCTGCTATTCCGTTACACTCTAAATTCAGAAACCATCTCCCTTTACTCTTTTTTGGGGTGTTTGAAGCTTCTTCTTTCCAATTATGTGACACAATCAACTCCTTCTACTTCCTGTTCAGGAATGGAGAACTTCAGATCTCTGATGGGCTTCCCCCAAAAAAAAAAGCAAGTAACCAGTTTCCTTTGCAATAAACAGCCGCGTTGCTAATAAACACAAGATCTGCATTGTAAATGAAACCTGGCTTTGAACCAAATCTAGGCGAATGCCGATCTCCCTAGATCCTTTCTCCCCACAGAAGCTCAGCTCCAACTCTTAGGCCGAAGAGACACGAGCGGTAGTTAGTGGGACAAGTACTATGAAAAGTAAAGTGTTAAATCGCGGGACCCTTGGTGCTCTCCTGAACTTGGCGGTTTTATTGCAGGCATCTCGTTACCCAACTAGGTAACATCATCCGTGCTACAAGGGAGGGAGGTTTGCGGAGTGGAGGAGGAGAAGAAGGGGAGGAGGAGGAAGAGGAGGAGGAACGGGAGAAGGGGGAGAGGAGGACGACTATGGAGTTCCTTGGTGCTCTCTAAGCTCGATGGTTTTCTTGCAGGCATTTCGTTACCGAACTAGGTAACATCATCCGTGCTACAATGGAGGGAGGTTGTGCGGAGTGGAGGAGGAGGGAGAGAGGAGAGGGAACATGACGAAGACTATGGAGGTCTATGAGCTTGGTGGTTTTCTTGCAGGCATGTCATTACCCACCTCGTCAGTCGTACGTTGAGGACTACCCGTAAACAATATCATCAAGAGAGGAAAAGAATTGAAATGGAAACGGGGTAGTCACAAAAGAAGAACCGCAATGGATCCCCACTCGATCAAAAGCGTCCGCGAAAGAGACCTAATACAAGATGGATGGAGGACATCAGCAAGTACGGCGGCGCCAATTGGTAAAAAGGAAGTTCAGGACTGTCGGATTGGAAACATGCAGAAGAAGCCTTCATCCCGCAAGGGATAGACCGTGGCTAGAATGATGGTTTATTCAAACCACATATTTGAGGGGTGGCTTGGTGGCTCATTTCCCAACGTTTCATTACCCAAGTAGGTAACATCATCAGTGCTAGTAAGGAGTGCTGTTTGCTGTCAGTTTGTCCTTTGTTGATTTATTTGTTATCATTTATTTACAGTCATTATTTATTGAAACTGACAGCAAACAACACTCCTTGCTAGCACTGATGATGTTACCTAGTTGGGTCATGAAACGTCTGCAAGAAAACCACCAAACTCAAGAGAGCATCAAGGACCCCACAGTTGTCCTCCTCCTCCAACCCCACTCCTCCTAACACTGATGATGTTACCTAGTTGGGTAATGAAACATCCGCAAGAATCCAACCAAGCTCGGACAGCACCAAGGACCCCTCAATCCTCCTCCTCCTCAAACCCCCTTCCTAGCACTGGTGATGTTACCTAGTTGGGTAATGAAACGTCTGCAGGAAACCAAGCAAGCTCAGAGAGCACCAAGGACCCCTCAATTCTTCTCCTCCTCCTCCTCAAACCCCCCTTCCTCCTAACACTGATGATGTTATCTATTTAGGGTAATGAAACGTCCGCAAGAAACCAAGCAAGCTCAGCTAACAGCAATGACCCCTCATTTCAACCCTGACTTACAAATGCTGATCTCCTAACTGCCCAGTCCTAATTATTTCCCCTCTGCTAGGAAATATGGATTGGGAAGAGTAAAATAAAAGAGGCTACGTATTTCTCAATGCGATTCTCCGAAGGGTTATTTTGGGCCTTCTCAAATCTACATTTTTGTGCCCGGTAGAGAAACGACCTTCAGAAGGTTACTGAACGGAGAGGTTCGGGGAAGAAATCCTGCTCGCGTTCCCGTCTAAAGCATCACAAAAACATCACTTCTTCTCCGAGTGTTCCCCAGACACAAGATAACATATCGCTACAGGGACGAATGAACTATGCAAAATGTACAAGTCTTTTTTTTTTTTTTCAATAATAGGCACCGTCTGTTCTTGGCGGCCTCCGTTCGTCCCATATCTGGGGACGATCCGAAATTTCAAGCCCGTGGGACCGACCCCTCGCATTCGAAAGCGAAGATCACTCAACGTCAGAGGTGGGACTCAGCCGGTTCACTCCGGATCGGGCGAACCGGTAGCGGTGACTGCGGGAGGCTCCTCCCATCTGCCCGGATGTAATGCGCGAGTACTGCGCATGCACAGTTAACATATTGTAAACAGGGATATATCTATTGCTGGTCAATGACCGTAATAATAAAGTTATTCTTATTCTGCACATGCACAGAAGGGCCAGGCATCCAGTCAGCATGCGCAAGCGAAGCTAGCGCGCGCGGCGCTCACATTTGCGAACCGGTAAGGAAGGTAAAGTGAATTCCACCTCTGCTCAACGCCCCAGTTAAAGAATCCAAAAGTCAGACTTAAAAAAAAAAAGATAAAATTAAGGAGTTGGAGAACGCATTTCCGTACCCCATTCTATTCTTAGAAAAGTACAAAAAAACAACAACAACCCAGATTGGCCGTCAAACTGTCCGGTCTCGCCATCTCACCTGGCCGATGTAATTGTTCCTAGGCATTCCTCTTTCGTTCTCTCTCTCTCTCCCTCTCTCTCTGCGTGCCGCAAGCAATTGAAGTCTCAAAGGGTTAGAAGCTGAAAATAATAAAAAGGAGGCCTGGCTGGGAGGAAACGGGTGAGCAACAGCTTTGAGTGCTCCGTGAGGGAAAAAGAAAATTTACTTTATAAGTGGCGGATGACACAGCTGCAAAGTATTTTATTTGGAAAGAAAAAAAAAAGAACGCTGGGCAACTTGCGGGAATATTTAGTTAGCGGTGCGCAGTGAACGTGCAACGGTAAATCAACGTTAGCATGAAGAAATTTCAAACTGTGCAATAAAGGAGCGGATTTTGTACCAGGTCTTTAGCAGAAAGACTAGATTAGTTTACGATAGCAAAACAAAACAAAAAATCAGCTCTGGTAGCATCTGTTCCGGTTATTGGTAGTCCTTGACTTACGACAGTTCGCTGAGTGACCGTTCCAAGTTGCAACGGCCCTGAAAAATGGGACTTAGGACCGCTTTTTTACACTTATGGCCGCTTTAGCCTCTCCATGATTACGTGATCTAAATTCAGACACTTAGCAATTGGCTCCTATTTATGACGGTCGCAACTTCCGGGGATCACGTGATTCCCCTCTTGAGACCGTATGACAGGCAAAGTCAACGAGGAAGCCAGATTCAGCTTAACCAGGTGACTAACTTAACGTTGGCAGTGATTCACTTAACGACAGTGGCAGGAAAGATTTTAAAACGGGGCAAAACTCGCTTCACATCACAGCAAGAGAAATTTTGCTTCGCAAAACGGGGCAAAACAAAAGCCAGATTCTCTTAACAGCGGAAACGTGGGGCTCCCTTGTGCCATCGTAAGCCGAGGACTATCCGTAAAACTTTTCTAATTTGAAAAACAAACAAACACCGCTGCGTATCTTAAAATTACTTGCATGTAATATCCCGCAAAGACTGTAAGTTGTTGTTATTTAAGATGATTGTTTTCCAAACCGGTTCTCTCTGGATATGCCGAAATTGCAATTCCCACGTTTGTGCTTCAGTCGTGGCTGTGGGCCCTTGCTGTGCGGGAAATCTGGGGTTGTAACTCAAGCTCCTGTCATATCTACAGGATTGGGAGAGGCTGTTTCAGGTGGCGAAATCAGGAGTCAGCATAAACCCTTCCCTTTCGACAGCTGGATCTAAACATTCCTCTCCTTACCACTAACACCACGCCTAGCCTTAAGGACACAAACAGAACTCTTAACCACTGCAGCCAAAGGTATCCGTATCTTACCACTTTCCCCCAAAGAATTCCAACCGGCTGTGTAATACGACAAGTTGAAACTGACACAAGTAAACGGCAATAGCGCATGAGACTTCTACAAGACTTCTATTATTCTAAGTGAGACATTCGTTAAGTGAGTTTGGGGCATCCGGGGATCGTGTGTGATCCCTTTCTGCGACTTTCCGACAAGCAAAGTCAATGATTTCAGAATTGGAAGGGACCTTGTAGGTCATCTAGTCAACCCCCAGCCGCTCAAGCGGGAGGCCCGACACCATTTCTGACAAGTGGCAGTCCAACCGTTTGGCTAATTGAATAACCGCCGTGATTCACTTCAACAAGCGCAGCAAGAAAAGTCACGAAATGAGGCAAAACTCACTTGGAAAACGTCTCGCTTAGCAACATAGATTTTGGGCTCAATTGGGGTCGTAGGTCAAGGACTACCTGTAGTACAAAATTGAAAACTGCATATGAAGAATTTCACTACACCTATGTGTCAGGCGCCGGGGGAAATCGGGAGATTTAGGCAGTTCAAATAAAGAGTTATTGCAAGCTTGAGTTCGCTACAAGAATCTGACCAACTAACAGTCAAAGGAAATGAGCGGGAGATAAGAAAGCCATTCACGGTGGGATGGACTTAGCTCTCTTGTGGCCATGAAGGAATTCATGACTGATGACACGTTTGACTCCTCCCACAATCTCAACCTGGACATCTCCCATAACAGGGATGTCACTTGTCATGTTGTCACATCGTCGTCACGTGATATATCGGGACTTTTTTTTCCCGTCGCTAAACCGGGGGTGGGCGTAGCCAGCATTTGACGCATCCGGCCGATGGGCCGGGAGATTGACACCCCTGTCCTACACTATGTTGCTTATCTCCTAGAAGATCTTAATATCAGTTCTGTTAAGTACAGGTAGTCCTCGACTTACAACAGTTCATTTAGTGACCGCTCAAAGTTACAACAGCACTGAAAAAAGTGACTTATGACCATTTTTCCCACAGCCATTGCAGCCTCCCCACAACCACGTGATTTACTTTTCGATGCTTGGCAAGTGGTTCATATTTACGACGATTGCAGGGGTCCCGGGGTTATGCGATCCACCTTTTGGGACCTTCGGACGAGCAAAATGAATGGGGAAGCCAGATTCACTTAAAACTAACGGATGACTAACTTTTCAGCCGCAGCGATTCCGTTAACAAATCTGCCAAGAAGCAGCGTAAGATGAGAGCAAAACTCACTTAACAAATTGCTCACTTAGCAACATACATTTTGGGCTCAAATGTGGTCGTAAGTCGAGGACTCCCTGTATTACCATTTGACTCTCTCACGGCATCTTCCCCCCCCAAAAAAAACACCAAGTTTTAGATTATCGCTAAAATATTTTACATTTCATTCAAACGCACAGCTTTGCACGTTAGCCGTTGAATTTTTGGTTTACTGGCTGACATGAGAGTTTGTGCTGATTTTAAGAGCGCGCACAGAGCAACCTTCTCAAAGACAAAGTGTCTCTAAGTTGTCATTCCACCCAACAAAAGCTTCTCTTAATCTACGTGCCGCGTAGAGGTCAAATTGTTCCAGTAGTGGTACAATTCGTTTGTCCTAAAGTCACAAAGACGGTTTGAAAGGTACAACCAAATCCTCCTCTGTTTTCAACATCAAAGCGTATTATTAGTATTATTATTTTGCCTTTCAGATGTTTAATTGCCTCCAACAATTAAAACAATTCTTGTTGACAAAGAGGTCGCTCCGGGCCTTTTTTTCCGGCAGCGGTGATTTCATTCCCGTGTCATTTTACTACGGAATGCCAATTTGTACCGCTGAATTCCGGATTTTGTTTGTCCAAAGCTTACCTGATTTATTCATTATTGACATGGCTCTTGCTCTGGTTAAATCCTTTGCCAAATAATTGGAAGAGTCAAATGCTTAGTCAAACACTGGTGAGCAATGAAAATGTTTTTTTTTTTTTCATCCTTGCTTGGCCAGGCCATACGTGAAGAAGTCATTACAGTTCAAAGTCACCACGTTCGAAGTTTGAAATCACCATGGCTCCCGGGAAAAAGGGATTTTCACACTTATGACCATCGCACCGTTCCCCTTGGTTATAAAATGAGGACACCCTGCGACCGACTCCTATTTATGTCGGTCAAAGTCACCACAAAAAAGTGATCGACGACCGTTTTTCACACTTACAACCATCGAACCATTCCCCTTGGTCATAAAATGAGGACATCCACCGACCGACTCCTATTTATGACGGTCGAAGTCACCACAAAAAAGTGACCGAAGACCGTTTTTCACACTTACAACCATCGAACCATTCCCCTTGGTCATAAAATGAGGACACTCGGCGACCGACTCCTATTTATGACAGTCACTAAAGTCACCACAAAGATCTTATTTAGGAAACTGTATTAAAAAAAACCTCAGAATAACAGAGTTAGAAGGGACCTTGGAGGTCTTCTAGTCCAACCTCCTGTTCAGCCTTATACATTTCAGTATAAGACTTATACCATTCCAGACAAACGGTTGTCCAGCCTCTTCTTAAAAACCTCCAGTGTTGGAGCACCCACAACT
The DNA here is from genome assembly GCA_032467955.1 of Pseudoxenodon macrops. Lineage (NCBI taxonomy): Eukaryota > Metazoa > Chordata > Lepidosauria > Squamata > Pseudoxenodontidae > Pseudoxenodon > Pseudoxenodon macrops. The sequence goes on along the minus strand of JANHFT010038413.1, from coordinate 3,361 downwards.
TCTGGAGGCAAAATTGTTCCACTGACTCATTGTTCCGACTGTCTCCTTAGTTCACGGTAAGCTTTTTGCCACTCAATGGTGGAGAAGATTGTTCATCCAGAACCCGCATTAGAAAAAATAAGGACTTCCCATTTCTTCTCCGGGGTCCTTTGCCAGCAGTTCCGTGAATAGAAGCATTTTGCTTGTACAAGTCACAGCTTTGTTAATTGATTCTGAAACCCTGATGCTAATTTCTACCCCTCTACCGTGTTCATTACACATATGATGCGTCAATCAATCATTCTCGGCTAACATTTCTTCCCCCCCCCTCCTGCATTAAAAAATAAATAAAAACCAATATGTGAATTATGAATGTTGTAAGCAATTTACACAATACGGCATACTGTAGAAAATATCATAGAAAAAACAGATGCAGAATGCGGAACAGAGGCGACTTCTAAATCTTCTTACTGGCGGTTTGCTCTCGGGCGCGCTGTATCAGCCCGCGCGCTTTGCGCACCTGCGCAGTCCTTTAAAAAAGCTTCCGCGCATGGCACAGAAGCAAAATCCAAGATGGCGGCACCATAGGTGCTGTTGAAAGAACCGACTTGGGGGCAAGGCAGGCCCAGGCCACTAACAGTTCTACCAAACTGGGCCGGTAAGTTACTAACAGTTCGGTAGAACCGGACCGAACCGTTAGGAACCCACCTCTGATGCGGAGTTTTCAAGAAACTATGGACCGCATTACAGAAAAGCAGAGATGAATTTGAAACGCCATCCGGTGAGCACGATAGGCTGAGTTGAAGGCAGATATAAGTAGTCCTTGACTTACAACAGTTTGTTTAGCGACTGTTCGAAGCTCTAACGCAGGGGTGTTAAACTGGATTTCTTCGAGGGCCACAGATCAGCATTGTAATTCTCCTCCGCGGGCCAGCCGGGGTGGGGTGGGGGAGCTGGAATGGATGCTTCCTGCAGCCCCCTGCCAGCCAAAATGGGACACAAAGGGCCCCTTGCATGTCCCATTTTCAGCCTGGACAGTCCCCTGCAGGCCAAAACGGGCCACGTGGGGGCACACGAGCCCCTCTGTACCATTTTGCCTGCCAGAGGCATTTCAGGCCAGTCCATTGCTATTTCAAGGCTGGCCCCACAGGCCAGATTTAAGCACCCTGTGGGCCACATGCGGTCTGCGGGCCTTGGGTTTGACACCCTTGCCCTAGCGGCACTGAAAAAAGTGACATGACCATTTTACGACCTTTGCAGCATTTCCGGGGTCACATGATCAAAATTCAGATGCTTGGCAATCAGTTCCAGTGGTGGGATTATAAAAAATGTATTGCCGGTTCTGTGGGCGTAGCTTGGTGGGCGTGACATGGCTTGGTGGGCGTGGCTTGGCAGGCATAGCAGGGGGGAGGTTCCCGCAAAATCCCCATTTCCTCCCGATCAGCTGAGACTCGGGAGGCGGAGAATAGATGGGGGCGGGGTCACTCAGAGGCGGTATTTACCAGTTCTCCAAACTACTCAAAATTTCTGCTACCGGTTCTCCAGAACTGGTCAGAACCTCTGATCGGTTCGTATTGATGACGGTTGTCTTGGGGATCATGCAATTCCCCTTTAGCGACCTTCTAACCAGCAAAGATGCACTGAACAACCGTGGGGCTAACTTAACAATTGTAGCGTTTCACTTAACAACCGAAACGTCATAAAATGGGACGACACTCGCTTAACAAATATCTCGCTGAGCAACAAGAAATGTTCAGCTCAATTGCAGTTGTAAGTCAAGGACCACCTTATATATCCATTCTAAAAATCTATGGACTAGATCCTGGAAGGTTTGTTATTAAACACACTTTTTTTCCCCCCATCACTAAAATTCAAATTATGGTCAACTCCCGATTCTAAGCCCAACCCAAAAATCAAGCGAATTCCAAGCTGCCTGACTCCCAACACAAAAGATTTAGCGTGTTTATGAGCGCGTTAAGTAAACATATTTCACTTTTTGTTACAACTTTTTTTTAGGTTAAGCTTTTCGAACGGCCTATAACTCCATTCTAAATATAAATATAACGCAAATAGCTTTCCTTCTCTTGTACGGTCTCCGAAACCTGCTTTCAGATTATAAAATGTTGTCAAACCAGCCCAGGACTTTGTACAAAAAAACAAAAACAAAACAAAAAATCAGATTTGTAAAGTTTCATTGCAAAACAATCCGCAATAACAATTATTATTTTTTGTCTCTCTCTCTCTCTTTCGGGACCTATTTTCGTGGCGATATATATTTGCAACTTTCCTCGTACAAGAACTGGGTTTGGCTAAACAAGCTGAAATGCCAGATCATAAATTATATAGTCATAGACAAGAGGGATTCCATTCTTCATTCACATGATCCTTGTTTTGTAGGAAAATCTGGCCAGCTCTAGTTTTTTTTGTTTGTTTTTTTGCCTGATGCCGCCCTGGAAAACACACACAATAATATTTTCCCAAAGTGCCTGAAATGGTTGAATTTAAGAAACGCCACAAGAAAAATAATCATCATCATCAATGGGGTAATGTAAGCAGACGGCCAAAAGGGATGATGAGTAGAAGCGGAATTTCTATATATAACTATTATTTTTAGAAAGAGACGTTCCAAATAACTTACTATTCCCAACGCTTAATTCTTCCTGGAAAAACAAGGTGGCCTCCAATTACCAAAATCCAACACACACGATTCAGTCCTCAAGCGTCTACGCATCAGGACTCAAAATGATGGATCTTTTCTAGGACATCTTGACATGGCCAACTCGCAATGGCCAACTTGCCGCAGTCAACTTGCAACGGGAACAAGAGTTACACTAATACCGTTTCCCTGAAAATAAGACCTCCCCGGATAATAGGCCCAATCAGGCTTTTGAGCGCATGCGCTGAAATAAGCCCTCCCCCGAAAATAAGCCCTCCCCGAAACACAGCGGCAGCCATGAGGTGACCATGCTTACCGCCTCCTGCACCTCAAATATAATAAGACCTCCCCAAAAATAAGGCCAAGCGCTTATTTCGGGAAGAGTCAAAAGAAAATAAGACACTGTCTTATTTTCGGGGAAACGCAAGTAGGTAAGAAAGAAATAGTGGAATAGAATCGTTGAAGAAAGGGTGTCAAAGGAGCGACAAAATGAAATGTTGAATGACAAAAATTACAAGTATTTTTTTTAATCATTTCGAATAATTAAATCAAACTGTTGAATTGTCCCACGCTGAATTGGCCATCGTGAGTTAGTTCCAGCGAACTGTCCCATTCCGGGCTACAACTGTCTAGTCTAATACACATTTTAGTCTGGTTTAATGAAAAGAAGGACTAGGGGAGACATGATAGCAGTCTTCCAATATCTCAGGGGCTGCCCCAAAGAAG